>BRDA01003296.1:10334-24109 GCA_036984385.1 Crenuchus spilurus
TTTGTAATGAAGTGATCTGTATTATTGTGAACTAAAAATGAAATAACTGTAAATAGCTTTTTTCAGATTAAATGCATTAAGGCCTTCAAAATAAATGCATTAAAACCACGAAAGATGTTTTAGGATTAACTGCTCAGTTTAACAGGATTAATCACAGTTAAATAATCCACTTCATTTGACAACACTAACTTTTAACTTCCTGAATGAGCTATTATATGGTGATCAGTTTTAACACAGGACAGCTCAGAGGTCATCTCATGGTAGGAAATGTTCTGCTTTGTATGATCATATGGTGGGGGTGGGGTCATAAGTGCTTTCATCCCAGTGATTGAAAAAAACATCAAAGCTTCAGTTTTAGTCTTGTTGTGAATGTCCCCTAATGTTGGTGCTGTGCTGAGTTTCTGGTAAGAAATACACTCCAACCAATGCTTGACGTTAAAGGTGTTATAAGAAGGTTTGACAGGTATACACTGCTGGGAAAAAAAACTGATTGGCTGTCTTAGCGGCCATTTAAGAGGAGCCCTAGTCTGTCTGAGTGTACATATGAGATTACACTCACAGTATCTGCCTCCAGATCAAAGTTTTCTCCATTGCTGTCCCCTCCATCCCACCTCTGGAGCACCTTCTCTCTGTGGTCACCATTTACTCTGGTCGAGGTGATCGCACCATCTGTGAAGGTGTCTACATACACACATGCAAACAGTCAAACATGCCATCCCAAAAGTTGTAACTTATCTACAATAAATGTCTAAAAACAGTCTCAAAAACTACAAGCTGTTTTGTATAACTACTGATCAGTACGGCTGATCAAGAAAATCTAAAATCCAGAAGCTTTTTTTCCCCCCAAACAGGCCATTTGGAATTTAATTATTATTCAAACAGTATTTAGAAAATAAACTTTTTCCACAATATTCTAATATTTGGAGGTGCATTTTGAATGCAGACTTGAGCCCTGTTATTTACACATATAGTCTATGGCAGGGGAAAACCTTCATTTTGTGGTCATGGCCACAAATATGACAAGGCCCTACCTCTATGTAGAGGCCCGTGCTGGACAAACAAACACACTCACCTCGTGTAGCAAAGTTGAGGTCCACGTCTCTGCAAGTCATGGTGATCAGATCACTAGGGCTAAAAATCATGGTGTCTGTGATTTCCTCTCTTCTGGGGTGTGTGGACACACCACCTCCACAGCCATCGCCCTCCTCAATCCTCACTTTATGCACAGCATCCACCGCCAGCTCACACTGCATGTAAACACACGGCAGATGTGAAACCCTTAACATGAACTTCTTATCACATCTCGGACAAATCTCAATTTCATTTATTTTTTGCTTACTCTTGAGCTTAAAGTCTTAAATATCCCTTCATATACATTGCCGTTCTTCACTCTCACGTCACATCTAGAGCCCTGGAGAGAGAAGAACAAGACATTGGAGGAGAAAGAGATGAACACCATGCTGCTGTGCTTCTGTATATTCATTAATTGCACTGTACACTGTTAACAAGTCATGCATGATGCTGTTTACATCCACCAGACCTAGTCCATCGTGTGTTGTCTATTGAGTTTGCACTATTGTCTCATGTAATTTATCTATAACTGCACCAGAGATTTAACACAACAGTGTTTCCAAGGGTAAAGACAAAAATATTTCTAGAATAAGAACTAACAGTACATTTTTAATCAGGTAGTGGTTGGGACATGAGACAAAAGTACAAGTGTGCTGCTTCCCTCTTCTGAGTAGCCAGCACCTTGGCATTAATGAGCCTACGTTTATGATACACCTGAGGCCTTCCAAAACTGTGCCAGTGCAAGAAAACTCACCACCACTGCTGTAAGAAAATGGAGCATCCGTGAGTTGTTGTAGACACCCTCAAAAACCTACACAAGAAACAAAAATAAATGTCACATAACTATTTAACGAATGTTAAAAGGTATATGACTGGCAAGTACATAAACACAAACTACTGGATTAAAGACTTAGCTGTGTTGCTTACAGGAGGAGACTGTGATGGAGGCTTCACAGAGTTTCTGTTCCTGAAAATAATAGAAGTCAGAAAATCAATACAAGAGAATAATCTTTGTCTACCAAGAGCAAACATATAATTTTCTATAATTTCCTGTACATTTTTGTTGCACCATGTATCATCAAAACTTTCCAATACTTAAACATGGCAGTCAATTTTACTCTAACTTTCAATATTTCTTTAAAATTAGTTGTACTACATATTTTGTTGTATTTTCTTGACAACTCCAGAGTTCTGTATGGGTTATAGATTAAATAACAAAATGATCACACAAGTTTGGTGTTAAAGACAATGGTTTAAAGTAGTGACAGCCTTTGACTGTCATACACATTTATTTGTGGATTGTATGCTATACTGTTATAATACATTAAATTATAAACATCCTATACAAAGCAAATGATAATCTGACAGAACACAACAGTCCACATCCTTTTCTTTCTTTCAGGACAACCTTTATGTGGCCTGACAGTTTAACCATCGACGTGGACCAGTGATTCCTACACAGGAACTCGGACCTTTAACTACAAAACAGAGCTGAGT
Organism: Crenuchus spilurus; assembly: GCA_036984385.1. NCBI lineage: Eukaryota > Metazoa > Chordata > Actinopteri > Characiformes > Crenuchidae > Crenuchus > Crenuchus spilurus. The sequence continues at coordinate 12,903 of BRDA01003296.1, forward strand.
AAACAACGACCGGCCCCTGTACTGCTACAGTGGGGCATTGTGTGTTTTCTACTAGCAAAGCATGAACGAGTCTGTTGTATTGTGGCAATACATGAACGCAATTCGCCTACTTACGCATTCTGTACTAAAGACACCGCACCGTTCTTGTTATATTTAACGTTATCAAAGCCAGTGCGTCAAGCTAAGTGGCTAGCTTTAGCCAAGATGCGCAAATGACATCGTAACAATACAAGACGCAAGTAGCCTAAAAGGCAAGATTTCAATCATTCACTAAACCACGTGTAATGTAAGAAAATGAATAAACACCTCATACTTTTTTGTCACGTGCATTGCGGCTCTGCTGCAGTGCAATAATCGAGAAGCGATCCACACTATTCTGTATCATATGGGTTAGAAAAACAACAACAAAACACTACAGCTCTCTCGCTGCGGTCCTCTCCGCGAACGCTGATTGGTCGATTCGGATGTCGGTTAAGAAGTTCCGCGACTCTATTGGTACAGACGGCCAAGAGGGGAGGGCGTTTGGAATTTTCTTGAGCGCCCTCGTCGAACCATTGGTCGCCTGTGCTGCCAATCAACTTCGCCCACCTCCCATTGGCCGTCGCTTCTAACACGCCGTCTTATTGGTTGTTTCCGACCATACGCATACACGTAACACACACGCCCATTTTAACCGGTAGGCCTCATGATGAAATGACAGTCCTCGGTCTATGTGGAGAAAGAGTGGCCGGGCTCAGGTTTACCTTCCTGGGGTCGATCTAGTAGTGTTGCTCCCGGGAACTGTGGATGACATGTTGGCCGATCCAGAAGTACCATTAGAAGTTCTTCGGCCGCTCGGTCCAGACTGTTGATGCAAAACATTTCAGTCAAATGTTGTAATGGTGGTCGACAACATCACACTTTAACGCTGTAGAGGTGACCATGCTAGCTAGCTAATTTGGCTACCGAGTCAACAGGCTTACAGTGTTATTAAGCAGTCTCTGATGAATGTGGAATTATGGAGGCTATCATAGGTCAAAAAAGCCAAGTACTCACATTCTGGCGGCGGAAAGACATCGTTAGCGGGCTGCTAACTAAGCTGGTCACCTAGCTGTATTCTCCCACCGCGGTGAGAGGGTTTGTCCACTGTACGCTAGCAAAACCCAGCTAGCTCAACCTTGGGATAAGTGTCAGAAATACGCGGCACTCCTCGGTAGTTTTCTGTCCAAGAGCCTCGAATCTGCTGTCGTCTTTATCCCGAAAACATGTCATGAGCTCTCTCGAGCAAGCGTCTGACAGTATTTCTTATTTTAAAAAAGCCGGTACCACGTCTTAGGATTTGCCTTCAACATAATGGCAACCCGGATTTCAACAATCTCTCTTCTGATTGGTCCGCCCGCTGCTCAGACTGGATTAATGACGCATTGACGTTGTGCCATCAGTTTTGCAACCGAGAGCCAACCCAGTACCTCGAGGGATAATAGGGCGATACCACAGAGCCATTTCCATAATAATACCCCGATACCATCACTGATAGAGTGTTTTTATAAAGAGAGCGACAAAACATTAAAACATGATGTTTATATAGGTAAGCCTGTCTTAAACATAAAATTACTGACAAACTGAATAGTCTCCCAGAATCCAATGTAAACAACATGGATGAACGTGTAAAAATGATGTATTTCAAAGAAAGAAATATGGTCAGCAAAACATAATTACTGTGGTTTCATCACTGCATTCGTTATCTATATTTACCACCATTAGTGATGGTCTATATGCTAAAATTAACCAGATGTGCTTGTGGCTTTGTTAGATTTCTTTGTTTTGTTTTGTTTTTTTTTAAAGAAAAACAACATACAGCCAATATTAAACATATTCCATTCAGTATTTATTGTGACACCCAACATAGATCTTAAAAAGTATTGAGATGAATGTAAGATGAATGATGAGCACAAACATTAGAAAAGCTAAATGTCTGAAATGTAACTTTAAAATGTATTATAATGTGGAACTATTAATATAAACTTAAATATCTGTCTTAATTTCTTCTTGTTTAAATATTTGATTAACATACTTTGCAGAAATGTTTTGGTAATTATGTAATTAATGTAATTAATCAGCTCAGGCAAGTATAGTGACTGAATTTCTACTAATTACGTTTGCACTGAAACTGAACAAACAAGACAAATGATGCTAACAATAACCACATTTAAATGTGCAGTGAAGAGAGATGTGAAGTTCAGGATTAAGAATCTTTGTTAGGTTATTTCTCAGCAAGCAGAACATTTCTTCTGATGGCTGTGTTGCTGTTCCAGTAATTGTTTATTTAAAACATATATATATATATATATATATATATATATATATATATATATATATATATATATATATATGAAGCAATCAATGATTTAAAGGTGACTACAGATACCGTCACATTTGCTGACTCGACTCTCATTCAAGTGTCCGAAAGGTTGAGGATATGACTTCATTGTGATTACTAAGTAAAATGTTAAGCTGTAAAATGTAGAAATGTATCTGTTCTATGAAATAAACATTTGGTGTAAAAGGTAATGATGAGTGTATTTAATTTATAGCCAGAGCATCAGTTTGGTATTGTGTCATGCTACACTTGGCATTGGAATTGAAATCAAAGTGCTGGTATTGTGACGACTCCAGTTACAATGATATCACAGCATAATCATGTTTGCAGGATTGCAAATTCAATTTGTACAGTAACTGGAGTGAATGATTATTCTTTCAATGTAATGTGATGATGAGGTTCAGGAAGTTGATATTGCCGAGGTTGTGTATTGCTTTATTAGAAGATTTAGTGACATTCTCTTTAAAGTCAAAATCAAGACGTTTTAAAATGTGCCCAAAAATGACATTTTCTGACCCGTCGGTTTAGGTTTTTTGACATTTTGAAAAAAATTCCTTTTAAACCTGTGCAAGTTCAATGTGGTTGTTCTTTTTGTCATTTAACCCCACTTTCTCCTTGTAGACCAGTGATCTTCAAGTGTGGTGGCCAGCATTGTATGATGATTTCCCTCCTCAAATACAACCACTCAACCAGGCAATTAACAGATGAATTGAACCAGGTGTGCTCAGCAGGGAAGCCATCAAACTGATCTGGACTCTCACCCTCTATAGAGAACCAGATTTGAAGATCTCTAATATGGGTGTTGTTGAGGGATCTTACAAATCCCTTTGTTCCATGCTCTCCAGTGGAGCTTAGGCATTTGGTAGATAGTACTGTTAAGACACCACGAGTGGAAAAAATGTCAAAAATGTACCCCCACCCTGAATGTCGTTAATCAGCTCAGTCAAGTTTGGTGTCTGAAATTTGATTCATTACTTTTGCACTGAGGTTATGGACTAAAGAGACTAAGGAAGCTTACAAGTAAACACTTTAAAATGAGAGTTAAAAATCTTTGTTAGGTTATTTTCAATAAGCAGAAAATCTGTTCCAGTAAACAGTGCCATATAAAAAAAAATAAATTGTGGAAAAAGTTAATTGTTGTTCATAGTTTAACTCAAAACATAAACTGTAATAAGTTAACAAAAGTTAAAAAGCAATATTTTACACTCATTACGTCAAGTGATATTACAAGCCTTTTTTTGTTTTAATGTTGATCAGTAGGGCTTATAGCTCATGAAATCAGGAATCCAGACTCTCAAAATATTACAATCTTTAATTTCAAGTTTTAGTAAATTACTATTCCAACAGTAGCAACAAAACAAAAAGGCTTGAGTCAATTCTCAGGTAATAAATGTAAAATGTATGAGTTTACCTTTTTAGAAAAAAGTTTTTACGGTATTCTAATTTTTAGAGATTCACTAGCATGTACACAAAGTATGCACTGAACTTTTCCATTGTTTACTGTATAAACATTTGCATGAAAAAGTTTCCAAAATCTTGGAATTTTAAATAAAATTAAATAGCTCTTAAAATAAAAGATTGTTTTATTAATTATTTAACAAAAAGAAACATTTCTGGTCACTGTACATACAGCAAACACAATAAATCTGTTTTATTGTTTAACTTTCAATGTTTAATTTTAAAACGTTTTTGGATTTTAAGTGTTACATATGTTCAGTACACTAGACAGTTAAATTTCTATTATACACCACATTTTTAGAACATCTACTGTTATCCAAGAAAGAAAACAAAATAAAAAAAAAGTGATCAGTGTTTTTAAGGCAATTCTCTATTATAATAAAGAATAATTCACTACACTGAGTGCAAATATCCAGTATACTACTTGAAATTTGTTTTTGTACAAATAAACATATTTCTTTTAGATTTATATATTAGGATCTTCTAGGTCACACAAATATTTCTGAAATCTGGGATCATTTAGAAACATTTTACTGATCTTAGAGGTGCCGAGTGTTAATTTCACCAGTTGCCGTGTTTGTTTTTATGACAAAAAAACCAACCAAAAGGAGGCTACAGTGGTGCTAAACCTCATTCTGGAGAGCTGAGGTCCAACACACTGTTATTCAGATGACACTGAAAGTCTTCATTATCTGTTAGATTAAGGTTGCACCTGGGTGGTAGATTTCCAGGACCAGAGTTGGGATTCCTTGGTCTAAGACATATATGGTGTCCAAATATCTTCTTTAATTCAGCACTGGAGACATGAGACTAACGTAGCTAACATACTGGAAGTCTCCTGAGATTCTTTTGACAATCATAATTTTCTGAGGCTTCACTGAAGCAACGTTGAATACCAAAATGACTGCCCATATTTAGGATGTTTAAAGGGAAAACTGTAATATTTTTCTTTTTCGAGGATCTGTTCCTTTAAAGTGTGGAAGTAAACAACAGCAAAATACATTTTAGAAACTTAGATAAAGACACAGAGGCATGATTCCAAAACACATTGTTTCAGTTTATTTATATTATATCGCATTATCATCATCTTCACCACCATTATTATTATTATTTATAATCATTATTATTTATTATTATTAAATTCAATGTAGTACCTGAAACTAATTACACAGTGTGGACAACACGGTCCACCTCAACACACGGTCCCAGCACAGAGAGAGATAAAGAGAGAGAGAGAAAGAGATAGAGATAGATAGAGAGAGATAGAGAAGGCACAAATAGAAGTTAAAAAAAAGAGGGTATGGCATGGGGAGAGTGGGAAAAGGAAAAGTGAGCGATGGCGTGAAACCGAGACAAAAACTGAACAAAGACAGAAAAGAGGGGAACAATGAAAGGACAGGATTAGGAAGGTAAAGGGCAGGCACTAAACCGGGTGGACATGGCGACACAGATGGAGGCACAAAACCAAGACTGGCACAGAATGAAGGGAAATGATATAACATAGAAAAGGCACGGGAGATAAGGGCTATTGTATCCTTGTTTTTGTTTTTTTTCTTTTTCTTATTTTAACATTTTCTTGAAATGTGAGGAAACTGTAGTGGGACAGGCCGTGGGTGATTATAAGCAATATAAAAAGGCACAAAAAATGTTTAAACTCAAAACAACAGAATTTGGAGAACAAATATTATGCATACATAGAGTAAACAACATACAACAGAGGCATTTTAAACAAAAAAATAAAATTAATACTATTCTTTAAAGAATTATTACTATCATAATTATTACCACGTTTACCATCCTTGTCAGCATAATCAATAAGAAACTATTTCTCTTGTAAATTAAGGACATTCTCTCTCCCTTCTCTGGACTCAACCACTGAAACAAACTCACAAATAAAACTAAAAACAGTGTGTTTTATAAAGAGAGATGAGGGTAAGAAGGGAGCCCAAGATTAGAAGACTAAGAGGGATTCAGAGAGATGAAAAGAACAATAAAAAGACATAGCTTACATGAATGAAGTGCAAGTGTTGGATACAGACAAAGATAAAGAGATGCACAGAAAGAGAGAAAGAGAGAGAGAGATTGTGTGCTGACATAAGAGATAGGTTTAGTATTTGTGAACACATGACCTTTCGGAATAGTATGCTACCATTATTTCCAGCACTCGGTAAGATTTTATGAAGATGAACCAATGAAACAAACTATGACATACTTCCTTCCAAAGTGGGGCTGCACCTTATATACTTTGGTCATCCTTATTACTGTACATGCATCTTCAATACTGATCATTTTTAAATGATTACTATTGTAAGCTTTTACCATCTCGGCGCATTTTGTAGTTCTACAATTACAGACCTGTTTCTCTGCATACTTTACCTCATTCACTCTGTTCTTCAATGGTCAGGACCACCTCAGAGCAGGTATTATTTGGTGGTGGTGGTGGAGTTTTTAAGTACTCACTGTCCACTCTGATACACACTAGAGACAGTAGCTCATCTCTTGCTACAGTTTGTGCATCCTCTAATCCTTCATCAGTGGTGACACGATGCTGCCCACTGGATGCTGTTGGCTGGACATTTTTGGTTGGTGGACTATTCTCAGTCCAGCTGTGACATCGAGATGTGTAAAAACTCCCACTTGTACCAGCACAACAAACGCTAACACCATCACCATGTCAGTATAACTGCAGTGCTGAGAAAGATCCAAAACCCAAATAATACCTGGAGTGGTCCTAACCATTGAAGAACAGGGTAAAAGAGCACAGTCTGTATGTTATGGCTGATGGGTGAATGTCATTTGTACATGCCTAGTGAACACTTATTTTACACATTACTCCTTTATGTGTTTTGCAGGTCTTATTCAGATAAAATGTAATATAATTTCCATCCTACTACAGAGGTAGAAGTTGGGGGTAATGCAGTATAAAGTGTTACAGTAATGTGCTTACTTTTTCCTAAAACTATTAGAAAGCATTACTGTTAAAATTAATGTAATCACATTACAGTTAGTGACCCAATGATTACAAATCTGTATTCAAAATAATACGTGCAACGTATAAAAAGTTCAACTTTGTATTTAAAATTCAGGAACAGCTGTTTTAACATTGTGTTTGATTAAAATACTTTATTTTGAGCTGCAAGTGCTTCAGCTGTTCACAGGCAATTGTCTGGGTGTTTAGTTAGCAGTAGCTATTCATTTTAATCAAACAAGCCTTTGTAACCAAGTGCTTTTGCAGTTTTGCAGATTCATTTGGGTTTTATATAGTAACATATATGTAATGTGGAAAGAGATTACTTTGTCCAGAATGTTAGAAGTAATCCCATTACAGTTTGAGAAGTAATTAGTAATTTGTCATGGATTACTTTTTTCAGTAATGACCCGAATCCTGCAGGTAAGCTAATGCAGCATTAGGAGTCTTGCCCAATGTCTCTTATTGGTCCAGTGTGGTGTACGTCCGCACGCAAGTAATAAAATGGTAATACCCCCAAACACTGTCAACTGCTGTAAAACTGTCATTTTTGCTATGTAACAGCTAGAGCAATAATTAGTTTTTGAACAGGTTATATTGATAAATTGTTGATATTGTCTAAATTAATGAAACTAAATTAAAAAAAACATTTTTCCACAGTACCATTCAGACCCACTCCAAATTTTCATTTTAATGAACCGATTCAAAAATATCCATTAAAATACGTGACTGGTAAGAACGGTAGCATACTACAGGTCTGCTATACAGTGGCTTGGTTCAAAAACACTAATCCTATACTTTCAATATGGTGCACCCTCCAGCAGAGGGCAGTGAACGAGAGATCAGGAGTCACACACCTCAAACATCTCACTAAGATCACTGCTCAGGGATCAGTTCTCCTTTTCCATTTAAATGCGCTAAGATCCGAAGGGAAAAAGGTCGTCCCAGATCAGCAGTGTCGCTCTGAGAAGTCTGATGCATGTATGGCCCCGGGACTGAGGTAATGAAATCCATGGAGATGTTTAACATCTGCTTTATCATGTGGAGCTTGACTCACAGATCAGTTTGAATTATTTTGGCAAGCGCAGTCCTGTGTGAAGCCTAAGCATTGTCCTAGCAGTCAGGTAGACGGAAAAGATTTGTGTGGTTCATCAGCAGCAGTTGATCCATAAGAAAACAAAAACAAAATGACAACAAAGAACAATGTACCAGAAAAGAACATAAGCATAAACATGTGCTGCTGGGTGAAATATCTGAAAGGTGTGGGTGTGGGTGTGTGTGTGTGTGTGTGTGTGTGTGTGTGTGTGAGAAAATGATAGCACCACGTGGTGGTAAAGTACCATCCAGTGTGATTGCACAAGGTGAAAGAACAGTACCGCTGCAGCTGCTGCTGCTTTCCTATGCAACAGAACCATGAGAGGGGCCAATAATACTGAGACACACTGAACAAAAAAACAAACAAAAAAGTAGTGTAACATTGACCAATGTTTCTTCAGCTGAGCTCCAGTTAGTGTACCATTACTGTTAGTGTTTTTATGTCGCCCTTTCAGTGGTCAGTGTGTGCGTGCGTGTTTTTGTGTGCATCTCCCTCCTCCTCTCTCTCGCTCTTTGAAAGCTTTTTTTGTTGTTGTTGTTTTTTTTTTTTATAGTGTTAGTAACTCTGTTCCTCACCCGCCCCCTTAAGTTCGTCTTCCTATGAAGTGAAAAATACTGATTGTGACTGGCTCTCCTGTTCTGCTCACTCAGAAAAAGGAGTACTGGTTGTCAATGGCTCTCGCCCGCCCACCCTCTCTCTCCTCTCCCTCCGCACCATCCAGCTGACGGAGGGGTGTGTCCCTCTCTCGCTCCTCGCACTCGTCCGTCCCACTGACCACCGCTCCCACTCCTCCTCCACTGGCCTCTGGGTCACTGCCCCGCTCCTGAGGGGGTGTAGGGGGCGGAGGCCGCCCGGGCGGAAGAGGAGGAGGAGGGGGCTGAGGAGGGCTACGGGGTCTGCTGCTCAAGTCTGAGAGATAGGACAGAAGGATGAGTGATGGAGAGAGAGAGAGAGAGAGAGAGGTTGAGAGATCGTAAGAAGAGAGAGCAAAATGAGAGTAAGTGAAGTGAAGATAAATAGAAATAGGGTGATAAAGGCAAGAAAGAATTAGACAGAGAGGAAGAGAGAGAACAGTACACAGAGTGAAAGGAGGCATAAAGAAAGATGGAGAGACAGAGAGACAGAGAAAGTACAAGAGAAGGAAGAAAGAGCATGAGAAAGATTGAAGGGAGGATGATAGGTAATGCGATAGAGGGAGAGAGAGATGGACAGAGAGAAAGAAAGGTGTCAGATAGAGGGAAAACAGAAGAGAAAAAACAGAACAGCGAAAAGCAGGGATTGAAAAGTGGAAATAAAGCGCAGTATATAAAAGTTGGGAGGTTTTGAAGAAAGTGACAGAAAAGAAAGAAGAATGAGAGAAAGCAGACGTGGGAGAGACAGAATGAGAGAAAAAGAAGACAGAGAGTACAGAGCTATTAAGAAAACACATGCATGTTTCTCAGTAATGGAGTCAGTCAGCACATTGCACAGATTGCACACCCTCTCTCCACATCAGTTTTAATGTCAGTAATAAAAGTACCACATGAAAGTTGACTTAACACCACGTCGTTGTGGAGAAAGAGATTGTCTCTGTCAAATGTGTGACATTAGATTGGTATAAATATGGAAATATGTATCGAGTACAACTGCTGTCGTGATAAACACAAGCTACAGTGAGCAATGTTTAATGTTATCTGGTGACAAGAGGTCTAGGATGGATCTGTGCAACTGAAATCCAGCCGTGAATGGAACGTTAGGCAGACAGATGTGCTCTGAGGTGAACGGATGAGCTGCTGCTCCACTCCCTCCCATCTCTCTACTTCTTTACTAGTGTAGTGTTTGGCCTTGTCTTCCTTATCTTAGTCCTCTTATGGACTATCTATGCTCTTTCTCTTTTTAGATAAGTTTTTTGACATAAACCAAATAGCATTTTCAAATGTATCAGCCTCAACTGTAGTACAGTAGTTTATCTCATTCGTTTAGTTAAGAAACTTAACTTGAAACACTTTAATGTACATCAATAACCAGGTGCCAAAGCCCATTGCTTTCCACTATAAATGTTATTTTACTAAAAACAGGGAAACATGCAGACAGTACTAAGGTAATCGAACGTATGCTACAGTTGAAGCAATTAATTGACAAAATATTCCTTAAATTATTTTTTTAAGCATGTCTTCAAGTTAAGTAAGAACCTTTTTACACCATGTCCCTTCAGTCCAGGAAGAGTTTCATCCCACTGTGCTATTTCTTACCTGAGGATCAGCGCTGTGAAACTAAAATATGACTTCTTTTCTCATATTTTTGGGCTTTATTCCCTCTCACTCTCTCTCTGTCTATTAAATCTGGTCTCACTTACACACAGTCAGAGATGGGGGTTGATGGAGAGTCAGGGTGGCGCGTGGTGATGACATCACAGACTGTGGGCCGGCTGCCTGCCCTGTCCCGGCCTGCGAAGATGACCCAACGACAAACAACAACAGAGACAGCCAATCAGAGCTTTGGTCTGCACTGGCAGGGGGAGGGGCCTGAGGCAAGAGGTTTTGTGGTGTAGAGGCAAGGGGTAATGCATAGAGTTGGATAAATGCAATAGAGAAAAAGATGATCATGATGATAAAACAGAAAAAAAGAAAAATGACACTAAAATACGTATGTGCAGAGAGCAGGGAATGATGTGATAGTAGTGTTTAGTTATTAGTTATGGCACAGAAATTGATGGAAGAAGAGGAGACATGCTAGTAGGGATTGGCAAAATGATCCAAATATATGTATATTTGATCAAGTCTTAGTACTTGTTCATTTAAAAGGGTATTTGGATAAAGCATCTGTAGTTAGTAATAGGGCTGCCACAAACGATTATTTTTATGGTCGACTAATCACCGATTATTTTTGCGATTAGTCGACTAATCGGATCCTGCATTAATTGAATATAAAACATACATCTTATTGCACTAGAATGCAGCTGTTATTATATAACCGTCATTAGATTTCAGCTATATGCTAACTAAAAACATACAAAATATAAGTTAATTACGTCCTAGGCTAATCAGCTGATTAGCGTTTTTATTAGCCACTAATCAGCTGGTATTTTTATTAGCAAACACCGTCGGGATAATGATTGATGTCTACGAAATAGGTTTATGGGAAAATTTACTTGTTCATGATTCTGAACTAGTTTATATGTATATAAACCTAGTAAAACGGTTAGGGATGATCGTACAGAGGAGAAGAAGGTAGTTAAAGACACGGTATTGATTATTGATTTGTGATGATAGTGTAGTAAGGGACGAGAGACGTGTATGCATAAAATCACAGTAAAAAGAAAAAAAGACAAAATAGTAGTACTAGTA
>BRDA01003296.1:24545-46196 GCA_036984385.1 Crenuchus spilurus
ACTAATCGTGGCAGCCCTAGTTAGTAATAAGAAAACAAATGATTTTTGTCACTTTCAAGCAAGCTTTTAACAAAGCAGTGTAGAACTGGAAAGGACGCTGAGATCAGGAACACTGAGAGAAGGAACACTTCAAATAAAGAATACATTTCTAAAAGTTATTGTTCTGTAGGTCAACTGAGAATGAATCAAGTTCAGCTAAAGTTCCAAAACAAATAAAAAATTAATCAATAAATCAACTTGTGCTAGCTGCATACAGTAAATAAAGGTAGAGTTTTCCTTTTTTTTTTTTTTTTTACATATACATATATTTCCTTGTGCGGACTTTCAAATACTATTTAGTTTAAGAAGTAAATATTTGAATAGCAAAAATGATCCAAGGTATGTTGAAGCGAGAGAGAATGTAAAATAACTAAAAGATATGAAAAGAAGGAGAGTAATAAGACAGATTGCAAATGTAAGCTGGAGTTTAGGGTGGTAATGGGAGAGTAGGGAAGGAAGCACGGAGGTAGGCCAGGCATTCGGACTAAATCAAAAACATTACAATAAGATAAACAAGGCCATGCACAGAGAGCAAACAACAGTGTGTGTTTTTGTCACAGGCATACACTGTGCTGAAAAGCATGCCATGACTGATGACTGAAAGTGACTTCATATATGGACAAAATCCCATTTTAGCCATAACACAATGCCTGAAAGCTCATGCAGTTGCCTGCAGTAATTATATACCGCAATACAGTATGTGAAATAACACAGGAAAAATGATCCATAACAAACTTTACTAAGGCAGCTCCCAAATTTGATTCTCCTGCCTGAAAACTCTTTTGCCCACCATAACCCAAGCACCCAAGCCCTCTATCCTTTCAACTCTGATTCCGAGTGTGGGTACCTGGCTGCCGGACAGCTGTGGCCCCCACAAAGCTGATGAGGGTGACGTCAGAGGCTCCCCCAGACTCCAAAGGGATAGGGTGCACCCGGAAATGCTCCAGCATGTCAAAAATGGACTGGAACCAGAGATGCTGCACGCGACACTGGCCGTCTTCATTTAGAGAGAGCCGTAAGTGCTGTGGACAGAGAAACAGACACAAATATATTTATACATTTACATTTACAGCATTTGGCAGATACTCTTATCCAGAGTGACAAACAAAAATGCAATAATAAACAGGTAGACAAAAATGACGCAAAAATGGGACAAATAAAAATAAGTAGCATCTCACAAAGACTTTATTAGTGCTTAATCCTTAGAGGTTGCCAGTGACAAGAAAAGTATAGTTGATTTTGAAATTTGATATGCATTAATTGTCACATTCAGCCTATTGAAACAAGTGGGAAAATTCTGCTAAGAGTGGATTCTTAGTTTTCAATTAATGCCACATACACTACCGCTCAAAAGTTTGGGATCACACATTAAACTGAACATCTGTGACAACCTGGACTTTTATTTCTGGGTGTTTTTGTTTTGATTTAATGATAAAATCCACAAATTCTGCTGCATCAGATACTCAAACGTTTATGTTAGAATAATAATTTAGAATAATAAATTATGTAACAGTGCCATTTCAATTATTATTCTGTAAACAGATTATATATTAAAATAACAATAATGACTATGAACTTCAAGGTTAGATAATATTCAAGTTAAGTGCTCCTCGTCCACACCCCTAGACTTACCTTGGCTTTCCCCTGGAAGTTGAAGGTGAGGACGTACTCCCCTCGCCGCGTCTCACTCTGCCGTACCAGGAAGACTCCATGGCTCGCCATTCCACCAGCTAATACCAGCTGGGCAGCTTTCAGCCGTGAGAGTGTGCCATGGAACCACTGACATTCGCTCAGCGGGTGCTCCACCGGCTCTGCCACAGAGCCTTCAGAGAACAGGAAGGACCCTGAAGAAGAACAGCCGCATTCAGTACACAGTAAATCTGCCAGTGTTAAATCAACACTATTAGAGTTAAATTAACATTGAGGGTGTCAAAATGTAACACTCCCAGTGTTAATTTAACTCTAATAGTGTTGATTTAACACTGGCAGATTTACTGTGTATGAGGTGTGTGTTTTGAAGAAGATGGAAATGAATGGGCATGGAAAAGGCCGAGTCAGAGATTACATGGATTAGAGGGTTTGGCCAAACGGTCAGCCACGTCTGGTGATATGTTTGACATTAGTTTGACGTCTAAGGGTATCACACTAAAGTCAACTTCACATGCCAAATAAATCTTTGTTGTCTACTACAGTTGGAATAAAGAACAAAATCTGCTTTTGATATCCACTTTAAACAGCTCAACGTGGATTCGACTTTTGATTTTCATTCAATTGTTTATTAACTCTGTGTGTGAGAGAGAGGATACCTGTCGCATCAGGGGTCTCTGCAAACGGTGTGCCAAGACTAGCACCCCCTCCACCCAGCAGTCGACTGTCAGTTTCATCGAGAGGAGCACGAGGCGGCAACTCAGGAGGCAAAGGCTCCAGTAGTGGAGAACCACCCACCCCTCCATAACACACTGCAGATCAAAAAACTGATTAATGTCATGTATAGCCTTTGTACTGCTATAATGCAGGAATACTGCATTCGCATCATATCATGTTACAATCAATACAATGTAAACATACAGATATTACCTTACAGGCACTTCAAAAGTATTTAAAACCTCAATTAGAATCTGACAGACTGCATTTTTCTCTGCACCTAAAAACATCTAGAATAGCAACACAATGTACAAAATGTATGTATAGCATTTGTGCAAACTAACAGCAGGTACAGCACAGTTGTGGTAGTGACAGTTTCTGTTGGTTTTAAAGGTGTTTAAAGTAACAGTTTTATAATTTACCTATAAACTGGTCATTACATTCATTATATGACATGGATGCAGACCTTGAGACAGACGGTCACTGAATTCCGGCGTGCCACTGAGGTCCGTCTGTGCCCCTCCACACACTCCCTCAATGTCCTCTTGCTCACTAGGGTCAAATGTCAGAGGCTGTATGTCATGAACGTCACTGGGCCGTGTTTAATTAACTGTAATTAACAAACTATTTAATGTCCCTTCGGCGCTCCAAGTTAACTGGATAGATGAGCATTACCTCAGACATATGCCATTCCTGATGTCACTCAGCCAAGCTCTCATCTGAACTGCGTCTCTGGTCTCAATTACATATTGTACCTGTCCTTCCAACTGACATTGGCATGGAGGGGTAAGAACAAAACAAACAATTATCAGATGGGAGAATTATTGAGAAAGCAAGATAAAAATAAAGAGATGATGGTCATCACATTAAATCAGAGAAGCAGCACATCATAGAAAGACCTTACAGTTACAGAAGTCTCTAAACCCTGTACAATCAGTAAAAGAAAGAGAAAATGATACCTGCAGAAGGAAGGTGTTTTCTTTGTCCGGCACCTCAAGGGCTGTGGTGCTCCTCACATCAACAATACAGCAGCATGGTATAGTCAGTCTGGGCTTGGAGGACTGGAGGATAAGGCCAAAACATATTCTGTTTAGTTCACAAACACCTCATGGCATCAAAATTACCGTGATTTATAGTATACATTACAGACATGAGCTTTCACCTTCCTATAAAATAACATCACTCGAGCTAGACAAATGAAGCCAATCAGCTTTTACTACATTATAAACAGGATCACACACCTTGAATTTTTGTTGCCAGGTGTGACTTTAAATAACGTTTAGAATCTAGATCATCTTCCAATAAACTCAAAGAATCACTTCATAACTTTCATGTTGTTTCCTTTACTGGGAGAGTGAGTCAATGAGTGTTTACAAATAAAAACATAATTTTGTGTACAAAGTCACAGTTGACTCTTATGGAGGACCAAAAATGACAAAAGCATAAATAAATAAATAAATGTATAAATAAATAAATAAATGGAGGACCAAACATGACAAAAGTAAAAATAAATAAATAAATAGATATAATTTTTTTCATGAAAAAAGTGTATATACTAATAATAAATGTTTTTACTTTATTTATGTATTTAACATGTCTACATTTATTTATTTATGTATTTAACATGTCTACATTTATTTATTTATGTATTTCCACATGTCGACATTTATTTATTTATGTATTTCTACTCGTGTGCATTTACTTTTCTTCAAACCGTATGTTAATTGAGTGGGCGGTCCTAACCTCATTGTAAAAGCACAATTGGTTAAAGAGTTCTGATAGTTTCCTCTCTATTAGTAATGCCTTGGCTTTAGCGACTGTTCTCTAGCAATACTGGCCATTGGACTTGGCTTAGCTAGTTAACTACAACTGATGAAATGTCTTTAAGAACAATTGCAATTTTACCATTTACCATTAGAAGGGAAAGCTTTTTGAACCCTTTTGTCCTTGTAGCTCTTAAATAAAGCTCAATAAAAGCCATCATTAAAGCCATAATGTCATATGACTGGTACCTTATTTCCACTTTCCATTAAATAATTATAGAATTATTATACATTATATATATATATATTATATGTATATGTACACATATGTGTGTGTGTGTGTGTGTGTGTGTGTGTGTGTGTGTGTGTGTGTGTCAATAAGGAAACTGGTATTTGTATATTTGTATTTTATGTAAAAAATGCATGAAAGTATGAAGAAAATGAGCAAAAATAGTATACACATGGGACAAAAGCTTGGATAATGCTTGTTTTTTAGATACCTTAGGAGGGATGTAAAACTCCAGAAAGTACTCCTCTCCTCTCTCTCCACCTTCTTTGTCTCGTTCTTTAAGAACCAGTCGACACTTGTGCCAGCGCGTACCTCGCCCACCTATAGCGCCCCCTGTGGCCAGAGGCTGCACTCCACCTGTCTGCCCTACACCAGAGCCAGGAGCTGTGTTGTTGTCCATGTTGTGGTGGAGTAGCCCAAAGGAAAAGCCCGGAAACCCGTGAGAGCCTGCAAACTCATCTGATGAAGAGAAGACAGTCACTCCTCCCTCTCTGACAAGCCTGCCTGTTTTCCTTGATGCTCCTGCACTGCTAGGAGGCAGGGATGAGGGTAAAAGAGCCGAAGAGGGTCCCAGTGTGGTCGGCAGAGTAGGTGGAGGAGAACGTGACAGCCGCAACTTCTCCAGCCGGTGACTCCACTTCTCCTTCTCACCTTCTCCATTACTTCTTCTCCGGTCACGGGCATCAGATAGAGAGAGAGAAGTGGCGCTGCTAGATGAAGAGGGGGGCAGAGAGGATGAGGAAGAGTGAGGGAGAGAGAGTGGGAGAGAAAGAGAAACAGGGAGAGATGCCGGGACGGCCTGGGAGCTTGAGCTCCTCTTGCCGTCCTGCAGGCCTGTAGTGTAGCTGTAGCTAGAAGGCAGTTGTGCCTGTGAGGGGCCACAGTTCTGTGGGGAGTCACTAGAAGAGCTACGCCAGTGCAGGATGCCCCTCACACTGCCTCGAACACTCCGGCCCACGCTGCGCAAGGAGAAGCGTTTCTTCAATTTGTTTTTGGAGTGACCTCCTGCTGGCGTGCCATTGCCTTTAGAGACAGAGTTCAACTGTACACCTGATGCAGGGCTTACTGGAGTCTGGCTACCATCTGCTTTGTCAGTTAAAGCCCCACTCTCTGACTCTCCATCCTTCCCTGCTGAGTCATCCAACTCTGCCTCCTCTCCAGTCACAGGTCCCGCCCAGCCATCCTCCTCCTCCTCCATGTCTCCATTGTCAGGTAAGTTGCCAGGGCACTGCTTAACCGTCAATCTCTCTTCCCTTCGTCCATTGTTGCCTCCCATTGAAGAGGAGCAAGATGATGAAGAGGAAGGTGGAAGAATCTGTGTGTGAGCATACGAGTCCTGAAAAGCCGCAGAGTTCTGGAACCTCTCCCCGCCTCGGCCATCCAATCCAGGACGAGTCAACAGGGGCTTTGGTGGAGCCCGAACCTGAGCAGGTGGGCATGGGGCATTGGCCTCAGATGGCAGAAGGGGTGGAGACAATGCCTCCTCTTCCAGCGATGTTGCATCTGATTGGGCCACCCAGTTCCCTGTCCCCTCCCTCCCTGCCCCACATCCCTCCAGTTCGCTCTCGAAATGTCGAACGAAACGGTCGGTGAAGCGCCGGCAGAAAGCAGCAGCAGAATCTGGGGAATAATGTGGGTTCTCCAGCAAAAAAGCCCGGAAATGACGTGCAAAGTCACCAGCTGCTACCCGGGCATGGAGCTCACAGAACTCGGTCCAGCTAAGGCAGGGAGAGGGAGAGGGAGTGGGGGTGTCTGAGAGAGAAGACAGTGGCTGACCAGAAGGGGCTGGAGGGGGTAAAGGTGGAGGACGTGGAGAAAGGGGCAGCAGTGAGGGAGATGGAGGTGATGGAGATGGAGATGGAGAAGGGGGAAGAGGGGAGGAGCTTGCTGCAGCCCGTGGGCTGGGTGGGGTTAAAAGTGAGCCGTTCATAACTGATTAAACGAGTGACTGATTTATGCAAATTTGGAGACTAATCACTGAAGCCTTCAGATCAAACATCAAGTGATTGTCAAAATCTGATGGATAGAGCAGGAGGCACGCTTTGATCATCAGGTAAAGTTTTACACAGTTCGTAAGTCTGGGAAAAGTGATGGGTCAAAAAATGAGTAATGGTCTCCCCCCATTTAATAAGTGACTCCTAGATGATAAAGATGGTTTAGAACAGTTTCTGCACTCAGCATGAAGCAATACGTGCTAACTTAGACACAGGCATCTGCACGCTGTCTTCAAAATACATCAGAAGGATGATGAAGGTCTTATTTTGATGGGTGGAGCTTGTGTTACTTTGTTTCCTTCTGTTTCAAAACCCTACATGCAGCCAAAGGAACGGATCCATAGCCTATAATGAGATAAGAGAAATTTTAAAATGTGTCCATCACAAACAATTATGATATTTCAGGTATGCATTCTTATATTATATTCAAATATGTTGTTAATATTGCTAATGCTTAAAACAACAATAATTAATTGATAAATAAATGGTATGTTTATGTAAATTGTTGTAATTTAATTACGTATTTACGCAAGTCCAACAAAATTCACATACAACTCTCGCATCCAAGAGCAAATTAATAAAATATTTGGAAGGGTATAGACCTTCCAGGTATCAAAACATATGGCTACAACAAGATGAAGGAGTCAATTATGAAAAACAAGATATGCCACATCATTATTCTCAGTGAAACATTCTAAGACAATATGACATGTCTTGATCACCCATATTTGTAACTGATACTGTTTTCACATAGTATAATTATATATTAGTTTAGCAATTTAAGGTTACTCAAGCTATGATCAATGAGACAACACACTGATGGTCATTCACACAATGCTATTTCTCTGATAACTGGTGACTAGCTATGGACACCCATTCCCGCCATTTAAAAAAAATCCAGCACATTTTTTTTCATTATTATGTGAATTGCCAAGTCATTATTTTGAGATACCATTTTATTATTTTGAGATACAATATATTTTTAGATTCTGTGCTTTTTTGAGATACAAATATACTATTATATTGAGATAATTGACTTAGTATCTTAAAATGAATTAAATGACTCTTAAATCTGAATCTTAAAATGATAGTATCTGAAAATAACGACTTGGAATTGAAAAATAATGACTTAGTGTCTCAAAATAACTGTCTCAACTTAGTTGCAAAATAATGACTTGGCATCTCTCAATAATAGCTATGTATCTCAAAATAACAACTACACATCTCAAAATAATAGTACCTCAAAATAATGACTTAAAATATTAAGATAATGACTTAGAATCTCAAAATGATTACTTACTATGTCAGAATAATAGTATCTCAAGACGTTGCCTTAAAATCACAAAATAATGGCGTAATATCTCAAAATAACAACTTAGTATATCAAAATAATGATGCAGCGTCACAAAATGATGATTTAGCATCTCAAAATTACAACTACACATCTCAGCATAACAACTTTGTATCTCAAAATAACAGTACCTGAAAATAACGACTTAAAATATAAAAATAATGTCTTATTTTCTCAAAACGATTACTTAGTATGTCAGAAAAAATAGTATCTCAAAATACTGACCTAAAATCACAAAATAATGACTTAGTATCTCAAAATGATGACTTCGTATCTCAAAACAACAACTATGAATCTCAACATAGTACCTCAAAATAATTACTTAGTATCTTAAAATAATGTGTTATCAATATCAGTTCTTAGCAATTGATTTATAACAAAAAACAGTAATTGTGTGCTAGATTTCTTTTGAGTGGCGGGAATGAGTAACTAGCAGGTGACTTGACCGACGACGTGAAATCTGTAAAACCAGCTCATCTCACTAAAAGTGATCACTTGTGTTATTTACCGAATTGCAGCCTCAGTAACATAGTTCATTATAAATGTAGACAGATGGAATATGTATATATTACCTACACAATGTTATTATTTTTATAATAACCTTTATAACGACCTACGTAACAAGTTTGACCGTGAAAATGTTTTCAGCCAGTTCAGTCCACCAGCTGCTATCAAAACATTATAAACAGCCGGTGTTCGCTCACCATGTTCGGCTCCGTGTGTAACTCGAGACCGGTGCCTTTCTGCTGTCGCGGGTTTGCTAACGTTTAGATGGAGAGAAAAACAACAAATCAACCTCGCACCGGCCGGTCTACGATATAACATGTAGTCACTGATTAGCCTGCGAAACGAAGCTCTATTGAGACAATGTTGTGTCGTGCTTGGTCACGTTACTGTATTAAAAAACAGGTAGCTAGCTCAACAACAAGCTAACGTCAATATGCTAATAACGTTTGTAAATAAAAGCGTTAGCCAACTCTACAAATTCTGTTTAGCTCACAATGGAAACATGAACATAATTTAACCTACCTTGCTCGAAATAGCCGACATTTGCGAGCTGCAAAGACGGAAAGCAGCTAATGTATCACGCTAGCTAAGCTAGCAACTGTAAATAGCTAGCCACACAGCTAGCTACATGGCTAGCCAATAAGCTAATGCTCTTGCTTTGAATATCAGCTCTCATTCCACTCTCTCATCTAACGTCCTACACCAGTAAATGGCGAACGTGTTGATGAATCTTATGGTATCTGTGACATCTGATAATGACCACTGTAGCTAAACAGCTCTGCTGTTGTTATAAGAATATGAATATTTCTCTGCCTCCTGTCCCAGTCTGTCTCTCGCGATACTGTAGGTTGGGGGCCAGAGAGCAGAAGGGGGATTTCACTGGGAGAATCCTACACTAGTGTATTGCATCCATGATATCTAATGTGACATTTACATCCTTTTATATTTTACTGTTGATAAGTATGGCTCATTAAACTATTTAATTTAATAGAATATATCATTCCAAGCTATTCAAACAGTACCAGCATCCAAACAAACTAAAAAACTTTAAACATGTCACTTTATGTGTAATGATTAAAATATATGACTACCTTTTTTAATTACATTCTAAACACAAATAAACTTTATCTTTGAGGATGTAATTGTACACTAGCAATGAAGATATAGAAAAACTACAATTCTGTAAATTATAAGCATGTATAGACAGATTTGGCTTCACAGGTGCAACTTCGCTACTCTTGTTTCTGAGAAGTTACTAGTGCATCTACAAAAAAAATCAATGTTGTGAAAAAGTTCATTTGTGTTTATAACTTAATGCAAAAGGTTCAAATGTCACATTTTATATTCATTACACATAGAGAAAAATTTCAAGCATTTTTTATGTTAATACTGTTTGAAGAATAATTTACTCAAACTCAAAATTAAATATTCAAATAATTTGAGTTTTAATAAATAATTCAGAATAATTTGATTCTGGATTTTTGATTTTCATGATTTTCTTAATCGCTAACACTTACATGTCTACACATACTATGTCACTCAAGGCAAAGCACAAATAATAAATACATTTAAAAACAATAAAATTGAACGTCTGAGTCATGTAAAGATCTAATAAATGTAACAAAATCTTATTGCTGTAAATCCCAGAATACTGTTGTCAAATTACAGTGCACACTCTGTGAATTAGATACAGAGATATACAGTAGCATGTAAGTGTTATTCTGAATAATATCATTTCAATCACATAATGAATGGTAAATATGATGCACTGTTTGTTAATTTTACATACCATTATGTGCTGTATCTTCACAACCCTACAAGGTATATCTAGAAGTTGCCGAATCCAGTGTTGCAACTGTCCAGCACAGCAACCAGTGTGTTTGGACTTTTTACCCCTGAGAGTGTCCCAACCCCCCCATACACTTCCTCTAAAGGTAAAATGTGTGCATGTGTTTCTGTGTACCCATGGGAATTTCACAGGGTAATGTCATTATCATCTTCTCTTTATGTTGTTTACATCGCAAAAGCAAGTAATTTGGGCACCTACATGCTAAATAAGGTGAATAAACAATCATTAAACCTTTAAATGGCAATACAAAGCACTTTCCCCCAGTTAAATATTCTCTTTCACCCTCAGTATAGTCATTAAAGAACACCATTCACTTTAATAAAATAAAAATAAAAGAAAACTTTCTATAAAAAAACTTACTAAGCTTTACAATGCACAGGGTGTTCTCCCCAAATTGAGTTAGTTCATTTCAGTCTGTAATAAGTCTGTAATAGCTACAAAGTAAGGAATAATGGCCTTCAAATGGAGTTTTTCTTCCAAGTCCATTCATTCTCCAAGTTGGACACCTCAGAGTGTTTTTATACCCACTTATACCCCAGTCACCAAAGATTTAGATACAAACCGGATTCCAAAAAAGTTGGGACAGTAAATAAATTGTGAATAAAAACTGAATGCAATGATGTGGAGATGGCAAATGTCAATATTTTATTTGTAATAGAACATAGATGACAGATCAAAAGTTGAATCTGAGTAAATGTAACATTTTAAAGGAGAAATATGTTGATTCAAAATTCACAGTGTCAACAAATCCCAAAAAAGTTGGGACAAAGTAGCAATAAGTGGCTGGAAAAATGAAATGGAGCATATAATGAACAGCTGGAAGACCAATTAACACTAATTAGGTCAATTGACAACATGATTGGGTATAAAAAGAGCTTCTCAGAGTGTCAGTGTCTCTCTGAAGCCAAGATGGTAAGAGGATCACCAATTCCACCATTGTTGCGCAGAAAGATAGTGCAGCAATACCAGAATGGTGTTACCAGCGTAAAATAGCAAAGACTTTTAAGTTATCATCATCAACAGTGCATAACATCATCAAAAGATTCAGAGAATCTGGAACAATCGCTGTGCGTAAGGGTCAAGGCCGTAAAACTCTACTGGATGCTCGTGATCTCCGGACCCTTAAACATCACTGCACCACAAACAGGAATGCCACTGTCAAGGAAATAACAGAACGGGCTCAGGAATACTTCCAGAAAGCATTGTCAGTGAACACAATCCACCGTGCCATCCGCTGTTGCCAGCTGAAACTCTACAGTGCAAAGAGGAAGCCATTTCTTAACAAGCTCCACAAGCTCAGACGTTTGCACTGGGCCAGGGGTCTTTTAAAATGGAGTGTGGCAAAATGGAAGACTGTTCTGTGGTCAGATGAATCACGATTTGAAGTTTTTTATGGAACACTGGGACGCCATGTCATCCGGACCAGAGAGGACAAGGATAACCCAAGTTGTTATCAAAGCTCCGTTCAGAAGCCTGCATCACTGATGGTAAGCATGAATGCTTGTGGCATGGGCAGCTTGCATGTCTGGAAAGGCACCATTAATGCAGAGAACTATGTTCAGGTTCTAGAAGAACATATGCTCCCATCTAGACGTCATCTCTTTCAGGGAGGACCCTGCATTTAGATAATGCCAGACCACATTCTGCAGCAATCACAACATCATGGCTACGTAGGAGAAGGATCCGGGTACTGAAATGGCCAGCCTGCAGTCCAGATCTTTCACCTATAGAGAACATTTGGTGCATCATAAAGAGGAAGGTGCGACAAAGAAGGCCCAAGATGATTGAACAGTTAGAGGCCTGTATTAGACATGAATGGGAGAGCTTTCCTATTTCTAAACTTGAGAAACTGGTCTCCTCTGTCCCCAGACATCTGTTGAGTGTTGTAAGAAGAAGGGGGGATGCCACACAGTGGTAAAAATAGCCTTGTCCCAACTTTTTTGGGATTTGTTGACGCCATGAAATTTTGAAACAACATATTTTTCCCTTAAAATGATACATTCTCTCAGTTTAAACTTTTGATCTGTGATTTGTGTTCTGTTCTGAATAAAATATTAGATGTTGGCACCTCCACATCATTGCATTCAGTTTTTATTCACAATTTGTTTAGTGTCCCAACTTTTTTTGGAATCCAGTTTGTAATTTCATATCCACTTTTATGTCTGGTTACAGTAACACTGCAGTTTTTCTCTGGATCAATAAAGTTCTGTCTAGTTTTATATCACTACAAAAGTAATGACACCAAATTCATTTAGTTTATTCAGCTTTCATTGTCCAGGGAATGGATGAAACTGGATTCTGGAGCATAGCTGTTAGGATTTGATTGCATTTAGTAACAAGAGCGTTAATGAGATCAAGACGTTGAATGATCACCACCACCACCTCATCCTCAAATCATCCGAATGGTACTGGATTGAGCACCATCATTTCAGAGAACTCAGTTGCTCCACAGCTCAATGTTGGGGGTCTTTATATACCTCAAACCCACGTCTGGCATAATGCCAGTAGGTTCATGTTTATATGCTCCAGAGAGTCTATTCTATTGTCAATACTTTTTAATACTTCTCTAATAAATGAAGCTACCTTTGAAATGTGTTATTGAGTCAAGTCAGAAGTTAAACGTTATGTAGTTTTTGTAAGTCTCATTATGTCTCCATAAATGTTTTCTGCTTTCATTTATTTGTATATTTGCCATCATCCCAGCTGATGACTTTGGCTTTCTATTTGTTGTGATGCACACATATGATTGACATAAGCCAAATATTGGGAGATCAAATATGTTTGAGGTGAGAACAAAATTGTGTACTTTGATTGATTACAATTGAATCAACACCTGTGTGTCAAAATTGATTGTGTGAAAACTAAAGATTTTCCTTGGTGTAAGAAAAGTATCCCAGTAATGTTGTTATAGATGTATAGTTCCTGTACTATGTGCAGTGAGTTGAATATTACTTACTTACTTTTGTAGACCCTCAAAGCTCTTTGACATTTGGGACAGACATTAGAGTGTCACCTCCACCTTCACCAATGGTCAGCATCAGAGACGAAATTTTGATTTGAGAGGTGGGGACACAACTGGCTTGATTCTGGGGTGGGGGGGATATGGTGCGATGTGATATAATAAAATAATTAAATTAATATTAATAATTAATAAAATATAAATTTATTATTAAATATTAATAAACTGTTAAAAGCATGTATCATACAATTATCACCCTTTTCCGTGTTTCACCTTGTTAGTCAACTTCACTCTAATTCATTTCCACCAATTTTACACTTATTTTTGGAATATAAGGTCAATAAACCTGATTTACATAAAGGTATACCTGATTTTTGAGGAAAAATAACACAGGTCAGTTTGACCCAAAGACCACAAGAAAAGTTAACTATTAACATTTCAACATCATTAACTCATCCAAAGCTTCAAGATTCAAACGTCCAACATGTTAACAACTTACAGTGGCAGGTGAACACAGATTCCTGGTTAACTAGCAAAACATCGGTTTACAACCAGATAGAATGACATGTTAGCAAGAAACAGCAGGGTCGATGAGCTTGTGTTTGGTCAGGCTTCAGCTTGAGCGGCCGTTTTCCACTTGGTCCTAGTGCTTAACCCGTCTCCATTTACGGGTGGCTTATGAGTGACTCAGCTTATGAATTTTCTGAGATATGAGCCTTCATGCGGTAGGTTGTTTTTCTTTATGATGCGAGCCGAGATCTGAGTTAAGAGCGAGCAAGCATACGCCACCCTCAACTACGAGTCACTAGCAAGCATGAGTGAGTGCAGAGATCACTGCTGACTTTTTTTTCCAGAGATGAATAGGTGGTGCCTTGGCATTGTGTAAACAAATTTGTCTCACTCATTTTCAAAACATTTTGAAATTAAGGAAACAAAGCTCTTTTATTTTATTTTATTGAAACACCCTGCAAGTGAAAGTGAGAAACGTGTGGTGAAACAGGCAAAAGTCACTGAAGAAGGTCATCTGATCTTCATTGTAAATACGCTTAGTGAACCAGTTTATTTCTTTACATTCTCTTTTGTTATGTATTATATTTTTTATACATTATTTGTTATTTCTAATTCTAAAAAAATAAAAAATAAAATGGGTGTGTTTTGGGGGGGCTGGAATGGATTAATAGCATTTTATTTTTTTATTTTAATTTGAATGGAGAAATTTAATTTGATATACAAGAAAATTGAGTTACGAGCTCAGAACAAATTCAACTCGTAAGTCAAGGTTCCACTGTACAGCGTGACACTGTTTTTGGATGGTAAAAACTGCAGGGGATCAAAACTGCCTTTTGAAAAAAGGTGACATATCCACCCTTTTATCCAATTTATCCACTGCAGAATAAATTAGAAATTGGATATGGTTAGAATAAAAGCATTCAGTTGAATGTAAAGGAACATACAGGGGTTGGACAATGAAACTGAAATACCTGTCATTTTAGTGTGGGAGGTTTCATAGCTAAACTGGACCAGTCTGGTGGCCAATCTTCATTAATGTCACATTGCACCAGTAAGAGCAGAGTGTGATGGTTCAATTAGCAGGATAAGAGCACAGTTTTGCTCAAAATATTGCAATGCACACAACATTATGGGTGACATACCAGAGTTCAAAAGAGGACAAATTGTTGGTGCACGTCTTGCTGGTTTAAGTCTTTGTGTCTAAATATTATTGAGCCACTTTGGGGTGTTTTGGAGGAGCGAGTCAGGAAACGGTTTCCTCCACTAGCATCACGTAGTGACCTGACCACTATCCTGCAAGAAGAATGGCTTAAAATCCCTCTGACCACTGTGCAGGACTTGTATATGTCATTCCCAAGACGATCTGATGCTGTACTGGCTGCAAAAGGAGGCCCAACACCTACTAATAAATTATTGTGGTCTAAAACCAGCTGTTTCAGTTTCATTGTCCAACCCCCGTAAATTCAGCAAAAGAGTACCTAGAATTCTGGTTATGAACTAGTTTGGTTCCATATGTTCTCCTCGATGCTTCTCAGCCTTCACATGGATTTGTTAAATTGTATCAACAGCACACTTGATTTAACATAATGATTAACCAAATCAGGCATTGGATGGAAACTTCAAATATTGCACTGCCATGTGGAAAGATTAGGAAATGCACTGACATACATAAAAACATATTGCATTAATGTTAATTGTATTTATTCTAATATTAGCCTTTTTTCTGATTAAATAACTTTTACAATCACATTTTCTCATCTGCCTAAAACTTTTGCACAGTACTGCATAATTTCAACACCTTCTGAAGCTGATTTGTACAAAGTGACTGTACTCCCCATTAGTTTTTATTCATTTGTCCACCGCTAATTAGAATATCATGGCATGTAAAGTGACATATTTAGTCTTCTTTTTTGTTTTGGATCAGTATGGCTTATAGCTCATGAGTTGGCTGGCCAATCAAGCACAATAATATTATGGTCAGCTAAATATTTGGTAGTAGTTTTGACAATGTGGGCAGATGCTAAGTCCTGTTGGAAAAGGAAATGGGCATCTCCATGAAGTCTAAAATACCCTGGTATACAGCTGTGTTGACTTTGGAGTTGATTAAACACAGAGACCAACACCAGCAAGTGACATGGCACCCCAACCCATTATAGACTGCAAACTTCACACTGGACTTCAGACACCTCTGATTCTGTGCCTCTTCACTCTTCCTCCAGGCTCAAGGACCTTGATTTCCAAATGAAATGCATAATTGATGTTCATCTGATGAGACCACCCTGTTTTTTTCCTCCTTAGCCCAGGTAAGACACTTGTGATGTTGTCAATGTTTCAAGAGTAGTTTGATATTTAGTATGTGGCAGTTGTAGCCTGAGAGATTTATACTGTTTGTATAGTAATTTACTCAAACTCAAATTTAAGTACTTTGTACTGTAATAATATGAAATATTGATTTTTTGATATTCATCAGCTCCAAGCCATACTGATGAAGATTAAAACTAAAAACACTTTAAATAGATTGTATTACTTTAGGTGTATTGAATGTGAATACTATTTATACACACACACACACACACACACACACACACACACACACACACACAAACACAAACACACATATATAAGAGGGACGCCTGGTCTACTTTGCTTAGGTTGTTACCCCCATGACCTGGACATAGCGGAAGATGATGGATGGATACATGGATGGATGGTACAGAGCAGATCATTACAGCCTATCCTAACCAAGCCCAGGACAGGGCACCAATCTATCGCTGGACACACACACACACACACACACAATTTTGAGTACCCAATTCACCTGACCTCCATGTCTTTGGACATTTTGAGGAAATTGGAGACCCCAGAGGAAACACACACAGATATGGGGACTTGTATTTTATATATATAGAAAATAAGTAAAATAAGAGGAAAATAAGTATTTGAACACCCTGCGAATTTGCAAGTTCTCCCACTTAGAAATCATGGTCTGAAATTTTCATCTTATGTGCATGTCCACTGTGAGAGACATAATCTAAAAGAAAAAATCCAGAAATCACATTTGTATAAATAATCATTTATTTGTGTGTTGCTGCTGCAAATAAGTATTTGAACACCTGCCAATCAGCAAACATTCTGGCCCTCAAAGACCTGTTAGTCTGCCTCTATAGTATATATATATATATATATATATATATATATATATATATATATATATATATATATATATACACTGCCTGTGAGTGTGGCCTTAGAAGAGTGACTTGATATATACAATATGTTCAGTGAGTAATATGTCATGAATTAGCAGTCTTTAGGTACAGAAATACAGACAGTAATACATACTTTATGTGCAGTGTGTGTGTGGGGGGGGGGGTGAGAGAGAGTTTGGTTGGTTCTCATTCCCTTCCCATCATGGTTACCCTCTCGGACCCTCAGAGTCATTTAAAGACCCCACTTCCCTGATGACGCAGCCCAACGCGCTTGTCCAGTTTCCGCCGCGCAGACTGTTTGTTGAATGTACCGTTCTGTACAGATTCGGGATGGTACTCGTCAAGGAATAGTGAGTAACCATTAATATAACGTCTGTTTTTGTCATGTGAACTGTGTACATTTCCTGAAAACAGATGCCGTTTTGTCGCTAAGACCCTCACTTAACATTACAGCTCATGAACGCGGCACACTGATTGGGTTTCTCCGTCCTTTGCTAGCATTAGCTCGGCTTGGTTACTTTAGCCTGGCTGCTAAGCTTAGCTAGCGGTTCATCTGGGGGCTCCAGCGGCGCGAAACAACAGTGCAGAAATGCGGGTTTGTCTGCTGGGTTTGGGTTAAAAACACGCCATGTTACACTGTATCTGTTATAGAAAAGCGGAGTAAACGCCTTAAATGCACATAACGGAGCGCAGGGCTGGTTCACGCCCGTCCATGAGCTCCAGTCGCCGAACCTTGTTGTGTGTTAGCCTGCCGGTGATGTGAATACGTCCCGTTATACAGTCTAATAATGTTTACACCTGACATTATTATTTTCTCTTCTTCTCTTTCAGTCAAGTGGTGTTGCCATGTTCAGTAGAAGAGGTATGTTAAAAAATAAGCACCTAGTAGCTCCCCAATAGTTCCTTTTATGGCCGTGTCCGAAATGTAAGTAAAGCTGCCTACATAGGCTGCCTTCTGAGGCTGTGTCCAGACCCAGGGTTTACATAAAAAGTTGTGTTTTAAATCTTTGGGCAGTTTTTAGGTAACAGCAAGCTGTCAGTATTTAGTGTATTTATGTCCACTAATTGTTGTTACAAATGCATTTTTATCAGTGCTGCCTACTTAGGCATCAAAGGATCAAAATATCAATCTTCTAGTTTCAGACAGAGCCGACAGCTAGCATTAGCTCAGCTCTGTGAAACTTAGCCTAGTAATATTAGCTATACAAATATTTTTTATTTACTTATTATTCTATTGATTGTAAAAGGGACTGAGTATAACAGGGATGTTCCTTTTGTTGGTAATGCTTTTTAAACTAAATATTTATAGTTAACCCCATTGTTTCATTGTATGCTGTGTTAGTGGTGAGTTGCCATTAGTTACTTATGTAATCCCCCCCCCCTCAACTACCCCCCTTACCCCAGTACCAGGTTGGCCAACTGTACTCAGTTGCAGAGGCCAGTAAGAACAATACAGGAGGAGGAGAGGGGATTGAAGTCCTCCGGAATGAACCGTACGAGAAAGAAGGAGAGAAGGGCCAGTATACCCACAAAATCTACCACATACACAGGTATGTGTGTGCTTTCATCAATCTCCCGCACCCCAGTCTTGGGCTAAGTGTTGACTTAACCTCTTCATTCCTGAAATTGGTCACTTTAAAAACAATGTTTTGTCTTTTAAATGGCGTAAAATTGTATGGAAGCTTTGAGTTATTTAGTGTTCCTGATACAGGGTACCAATAGAAAGCCGCTTCACAAAGAGTTGTGCAGGAACACACAAAAGTGGGTGTGACGATGTAAATCTTGCTGACAAGTTATAAAACCCATAAAATGTTCACAGAATTTTGAAGGTTAACATTAAAACCCTTTTTGAAATAGATCTTGATACTGATTAAATGAAACTGACCGCTGATGTGTATTTCATGTAATAGTGCCATCATAGTTAAAGTATGTAATGTAGTCTGCCATAACGTGATGACTTTCAAATGTATAAAGTATGCCTACCCCTACAAGATGTATGCATCATCTCTATGCATCAGTTTCTCCAGAATATCAGGAGAATATTTATATTTTATAATATCAGAATATGTTTATGCTACAAGCAAGCTAATGCTCATTTAATACATTTAATAGAGCTCACTGGCTACCACTATACAGTACTTCAGCACTGTTATATAACAGCACCAGCTACTCAAATTGTAATCTCTGTAACTATTACTAGTAGGGATGTCTCGATCCGATCTCAAAATCGGGATCGGGCCGATCACGCCATTTTTTTAACTGATCGGTATCGGCTTTTCTGATTGGATTTTGACACTAGTGGGCGCTGTTTGGCTTCCAATCTCTGTCCACGTTTCACTATTGAATAGTCTGTTTTTGGAGCCCGCCAATGGGAATCAGGTTAAGCGTGACAAGCGGCAAAATCCTCCAATCTGATGTGAACACTGTAAGCTTCGGAGATTGTGGCGGCCAGAGTACAAAGGCGGGCTTTAGCGCTGGCAGAGAGGCGGAGTGAATGTTTGCGTATCACTATGTTGGCTTTTGGATTTTATCTCATTAATCGTGACTAATATGTCTGATATCTGATCATATGTGATGTGTCTGGGAGGTTTGTGTGCAGTAACGTTAATAGCAGCAGGTAGGAAGCAAAGTTGTGTTCATTTAACATTTGTAAACAAGTATTTTATTGTACTTTATGGAAATATATCAGATATAAGCTTATTTTTATAACTTAAGTAGTATATTTTAGCTTTAATATTAGACCAGAGATCCACAGTTATGATGTGTGAACTGTTTTGTATGTAAATCTTTGTTTGTTACCGCTTATAGTAATTGTTCCGTTCCACCTTAAATACTACAGCAGTTACTGTAGGCAGCTCACTGTTACTGCTGCGCTGTTTAAGGTGGAACGGAACAATTCCAAACTTAAGCGTCGTTCATTCAGTCTGTTTGTATTTATCCGCTTTAACACGCATTTTATTCACACTTAAGTGTTTTATATGCAGCTGATGAGCTCAGCTATATACACTAAACGCTAAAATATGCATTAAATGTTAAAAACTCTTCATATCACAGATATACTATTATCTAGTACTATCTATTATACTAGTATTGTCTAGTTCTTGTCTATCTAGAAAATAGAAGTATCTGTTTGAGACTCGGTATCGGGAGACACTAAAAAATTACTGACTCGGATCGGATCGGGAACAGAAAAAACGTGATCGGGACATCCCTAATTACTAGTCACTTCTGTTACATTTCACAACTCCTGCTGATTTGAATGCAGTTGCATTGATTTATTTTGGTGAGGTTGTTTGTCTAAATTAAAGGACAGGAATTACACTACATGTCCAAATGCTTGTGGACCCCTTCCAATGAATGCATTCAGCTACTTTAAGTTGCACCCATTGCTGACACCAGTGTACACACACAGCTTGTCTAGAATAGGACTCTCTGCAGCAGATAAACATGGACCTATTGGCACCATGCCTAATGCCAGGCATGGGCTAAGGGGTAAAAAGCCCCCCAGCATTGAGCTTTGGAACAGTGGCACTGTGTTCTCTGGAATGATGGTGCTTCATCCAAAACCTTTGGGATGAGGTGGGGTGGTGTTTATCCATCATCCACTAATGCTTTTTGTAGCTGAATGCAATCAAATCGTCACAGTAATGCTCCAAGAACTAGCAGAAAGCCTCTGGACAGCAGAGACGGTTACCCCAACAAAAGCAAGATACACTCTTTAATACCCTTGGTTTAGGAAGAAACAATAAATGAGCCAAATGCCTTTGTTCATGCCTTACGTCTACCATATATATAGCAGTATTTCCATTTTGAATACGTAATGACCTTGATATTTAAATTGTGTGTGTGTATATATATGCACATAGAACAAGACATGAACACAAAGCCACTCAGAATGTCATTCTTAACATTTTCATAGAGAAGTTCAAAATTATAAGTCATGTCACTGCATCCTCAGATATGCAGAAGTGCATGTTTTGAAGAATGTTGTTTTCTTTCTTTATAGCAAGGTGCCCAGCTTCATTCAGATGTTTGCCCCAGAGGGAGCCCTGGTCTTTCACGAGAAAGCCTGGAATGCCTATCCCTACTGCCGCACCAGTCAGTACCTTATAACTTTTAGTTGAAGGGGGTTATTCTGTACAGTGCTCAGTATTATGCTTTGGACATGAATTGCTTGTGTTTGTTGACTTGTTTGTTGACAAACATTCTGTAAATTCATCAGTAATTTGACAGTTCTGTCATTGAATAATGTTTCAGTAACAAGTCTTCACTCTTCTTTTTTCCCTCCTGCTTTGGATTAACATTGAAATGCTGCAGTTGTTACAGTGAGTGTAGTTATTTTCTATTACATTTGTGTTTAAAGTGTTCATTTAAACTTTTTCACTCAAGGTCAAAATCTTTCTCGGGTTATTACTGATGCACAATTGTGTAATTTTTCCAGAATGAGTACATGAAAGATGACTTTTTCATCAAGATTGAGACTTGGCATAAACCTGATATGGGAACAATTGATAATGTAAGTAAATGTAAATGTACAAACAGGATTCCAAAAAAGTTGGGACACTAAACAAATTGTGAATAAAAACTGAATGCAATGATGTGGAGGTGCCAACATCTAATATTTTATTCAGAATAGAACGCAAATGACAGATCAAAAGTTTAAACTGAGAGAATGTATCATTTTAAGAGAAAAATATGTTGTTTAAAAATTTCATGGCGCCAAAAAATCCCAAAAAAGTTGGGACAAGGCCATTTTTACCACTGTGTGGCATCCCCCCCTTCTTCTTACAACACTCAACAGACGTCTGGGGACAGAG
>BRDA01003299.1:13577-21077 GCA_036984385.1 Crenuchus spilurus
ATCTGTCATATGTTCTATTACGAATAAAATATTGACATTTGCCATCTCCACATCATTGCATTCAGTTTTTATTCACAATTTGTTTAGTGTCCCAATTTTTTTGAATCCGGTTTGTATATCAAACATGGCTTTTCTGGTTCTGTAATTAGATGTCAGGGAGTTTGTCTGTTTAAGGTTCCTCGCCTGCCTGTCTAGAACAGATGTAATGGTAGCCTGATTGGATGAACTTGAAGGAGTGATGGAAGTTGGCTACTGAGTAAAAAGAGTGAGATGAAAAATGATAATTTGAAGTTATAACCACTGCTTTGTTTTAAACACTAATATTTTACCATTTAAAAACAGCCACTTTAAATTAACTGATTAGATAGTCTACATGCTTTACAGCCTAACTGAGATGGAAACGTGAACACGTGAGCATCATCATGAGTTCACATGTGAAGTAAAGTAATTAGACGTAAACAGTTACAAATGAAATATTTCACTAACCATTTAAAACTCTGTGGCGTGGCCATTAACTTTACTAACCGGTGGAGTTTTCAGCTCTTTGTAGAGGTCGTGGTGCTTAGCCAAGTTACTGTTGTTGCCTGTTTTGTAACTGTGGTAAATTTAGTTTAATATTGTACATTCATTTGATATTCATATTTCCACTTTTCCTCACCAGTAAACAAAACCCAGAATCACCAGTACAGTTACAGTTTTGTGGTGAAATAGACAAAGACAACAAACTACAACCACAAAATTTAGTAAAATTCACTTGTTATGAAGTAGCCAGGGTGCAGGAGCTTAGCTTTGATTTCACTTTATCTACAGGCAGCAGTGAGTGTTAGGGACTGTCGCACAATTACCGGAAGAAATATAAATAACAAATATATCTATATATATATAAAATTTAAATGACAAATAACATCACTATGTCCCAAAATATCCCTTGTAGTTTGTGTAGAATACTTGTCTCTATATAACTAAGTTGAATTGACATCATTAGCTTTAATCACTTGAGAGATTAATAGATTTATTTGATCATTTGTTTGTCATTAATATACAAATAATGTCACTTTGTTCCAAAATAAGTCTTGTAGAATGTCTGGATATGTGAATATATGTCTGCATTTGGTTTCACATCATTAGGATTAATAACATGAGACTTTGATTATTTTTTATAATTGTACATGAAACAAATTACATTACAAAGACAAAAATATATGAATGTGTATGAAGATACATGTATGTCACATTATTAATAATATTTAAAAAAATAAACATGAAACAAAATCATGTAAATGGCTAAAAGGAATAATGCTAGCCACATAGATGTTTGTAACACATTTCTTCCCTTAATTGTGTGACGGTCCCTAAAACTGTAACAGCTTGTAACCAGAGAGAACAGAAAGCTAAGATCCTGCATCCAGGCTTCATCATAACATGTGAATTTCAGTCAGTTTTGTGGTTGTAGTTTGTTGTCTTTATCTATTTCACCTCAAAACTGTAACTGTGCTGGTGAATCTGCGTCTTGTTAGCTGTTGATTGTAACGGCCAGTGTTGATTAATGTGTACACTGTCCACTGATTTAACCCATCAGTGCAGTGAAACACACACTAGTGAACAAACTAGGCTGTGAGAACATGTGCCCGAAGTGGTGGGCAGCCCTATCTATGGCGCCCGCGGAGCAGTTGGGTGTTAGGTGCCTTTCTCAAGGGCACTTCAGTCATGACCTGCCCGAAGATCAAACGAGCGACCTTCCAGTCACAAGACCAGATCCCAAACCACCAGCCCACGGCTGCCTGTAATGTTGATATGAAGGTGCTTGTAAGTGAATTACATTTGAGCTGTGGTTTCAAGACAATAATGCACCATATCAATGCTATGATACACACACATGACACACAGGGTTATGTTGGGTAACGAGGGATACGCTGACTTAAAAAGTTAGCATGTCTAGGTGCCTCCTTGCCTCAGAATACTGACTGACTAGGCAGCGTTTGTGACATTTCAGACACAGCCTTAGAGCTTTAAGACCTTCTTTTAGAACAGATTTTATTCAGAGACAATTAAAGTGATGATTTATCAAAGGGATTTCTGCCGATGATGGCAAACTTGCAGAGAGTTAAAATATACAAAGAAAGTGATACATCGGTTAGACCAAAACATCCACCTGTCACACAAAACTGCACCAGTGCTAAAATAACTCCTACAAAAACTCCTGCAATCATAAACTGAATCAAACTGAGGTCTTGAGAGGCTGCTGGCTCTTTGGAGGCTACCTACACTCCAGAAACAATGAATTTACTGTATGTATATAAACAAATACTAAAGAACAGTTCACTTTCATCTTTTGTAAGACTTCTGTTACACTCCAATTCAGTCCAAATTAAATTGACTGTATAGTTTAATAGAACTAATAAGACAAAAGTTGAAGGGCCTGTGAAACACAGCATTCATACACAACATTCTTTAATGAATAAAATTTAATTCATTTATTTAGTCATTTGTCCACATTCAAGAACTATTTGATCCTCAGGCTTCGTCATCTCAGGTCACATAAGGCCCCTGTAAGTCAGAGACCCTCCAGCACTGTCATCCCTGACCTGGTTATTAATCAATCCACTGTTGTTATTAGCATCTAGCTATGACTTTATCTCTGTGTATTATATAATAATTCTAAATTTAAATTTTTCCGCAGAAACTTTATTTCACAAAAGAAAAGACACTTTTCATTTTTCACTAGTAAAGTTAAGTAAAGCTTCTGTATTTGTTTGTGTTTGTAGACTCTTGAGAAGGCCACAGATTTCCAGGATGCAGTGATAAGGCTGGCTAAAGTTCCCATCATCACTGACGTGTACTACATTGTGGGTGGAGTCCACCCAAAAGAAGGAGTGGTCATCACCAGAGACAGGACTGGGCCTGCAGATATTTGGCCTCTTGATTTACTTGTTGGACTGTAAGCATCAACTGGTTTTTATTTAATCTACAAGAGGCTACCTGTTCTTACATGTAAATGGTTCTTAAACGGTTCTTGGCTTGGACGTAAAGTTCTAGAATTTTTTAAAATTGATTTAGACCAATTGGAGGATTATTAAACTCTTACATCTCCTTTTTGTAATAATAATAATAATAATAATAATAATAATAATAATTATTATTATTATTATTATTATTATTATTATTATTATTATTACTACATTAAAACAAATGTTTTATTCAAACGAAACCAAAGCACCGTGGTACTGATATAGACTATGGCTGAACACTTAAGTATGACTCGGATAAAGAGACATTCAGAACTAAACATTCAGACATCCAGAATGAGCGACAGAGACAGTGAGACATAAGGGAACTTAAATAGTTGTCACATGATTAACAAAAACAAGACAATGGGGCCATAGATTTAACAAGACAGGTGCTGACAATAAAACATGACGTATATGCCACTTTACCTTTTTTAATTAAATTATGAACAATTAACTTTTTTTTTACAATATTCTAATTTTTGATGCGACACTGTGTATTTTTAAATGTTAATGTCAGTAACACTGATGGTGTTTCGTCTCCACCTCCTTGGTCTAGATGGTACCTCGTTGAGACAAACTATGACCACTGGCTTCCTCCACCCAAAACAGATCACAGAAGGTTTTTTTTAACTTCTTCTATCAGTAATGATTTAAATAGCTGTTGTGTGTACTGTACTATTGTGTCTTTAAAAGCAATGCATCTATTAACAGGTTTTTTTTTCACTTTTTAGAGAAGTGGCCATGAAAGCACTGAATACTACAGGTCAAAATAACATCAACACAAGTTCCCTTTATCAGGTATTGTTGATTGTTGTTTTTTCAATCATATGGTTCTATGTTCTCAATTAAATATGTGGTAAATAAACACCAGCCATGTGTGGCCTTGAATTGTTTATTACATTTCTGCACTTTAGAACAGTTGTGTTTGGATAATACATCAGTAAACACATTTACTGGCTCTAAAGCAGCATTGTGTCATTGACACACAAAGATTCTCTTGTGGAAATCCTAGTAGAGGACCTAACATGGCATTTGAACTATTGTTCTTTATCCTCTTAGACCAAGTGTAGTCAGAGGTCACTAAATCCCCAGCCTGGGTGTTTTCAT
This sequence comes from Crenuchus spilurus, assembly GCA_036984385.1. Lineage (NCBI taxonomy): Eukaryota > Metazoa > Chordata > Actinopteri > Characiformes > Crenuchidae > Crenuchus > Crenuchus spilurus. The sequence continues at coordinate 17,693 of BRDA01003299.1, forward strand.
GGTTCTTCCCGATATTAGTATCACATCACAACTATGGCTGTCACTGTCAATTAATAATAATTAATTAACTAGTGATCAAGTTAAATATTGATTATTTTGGCTTTTTTTTTTTATTAAACAATAACATGGATTAACAGTCAATGCATAGTCTTTATAAACTAGGATAATATCTATCTCTTTATCCATCCATCCGTCAATCCACATGTTTCTACTTACCTTAAAAGTAAACATGAGATTTTTTTTTTGCTTCATTACTTTAGAACTGGAGCTGTGAGACTAGTATAATAATAATAATAATAATAATAATAATAATAATAATAATAATAATAATAAGTTACACTTATATAGCACCTTTCACAGACCCAGGGACACTTTACAATCAATGAAAAGAAAGAAAAATAACACTGGTATCAAGAAGGAAAGGCAGAAAAGAAGAGAGAGATTTTCAAATTGGATTTAAACACAGGAAGAGAGGGAGACCGTCTAAGAGAGAGAGGTAGAGCATTCCAGAGGGCAGGAGCAGAAACACTAAAGGACCTGCCACCTTTAGTATTCACCTAAATAGCTCAATTCCATAAAAATAAATAATCAAAATGTCTCTCAAACCACATCTGCGTTTAACAGAAAAAAGTACTATTTAGGTGACTATTGAATTCTCTGTTTTTTTAGCCTTGCAGCTACAGTTTTGTAAAAAATTAAAAATGTGGAAGAAGTCTTTGCTGATTAACTACATCTAAGAAACACTGTACATTTGATTTTTGGATTGACCAATTTGGTAACACTTTCTATGAAGCCTGCATTTATAAGTCATTATAAATGTGATTATAACTCTTTACAACTCTGTAATAATGCTTTGTAAGCATACTTAAACTCTAATACTACATCATGAGGCTCTAATTATATATTATAACTCAGGGTTTGATGACTTATAAACGTGTTATAACATTAATGTTATATAATTCATTATAATGCATTATAAGCAAATAATGATCTGCGCTGCTATAAAGGCCTTATTACAATTATAAAGCATTATGAACATTCAAAATGTCATCACAGAGTGCTTCAAGTAAAGTGATTGATATATGAAGTTTTATATGACATCATAAAATACAATAATTACTCTCTGTCCAAGCACCCACATGTAGTTCAGTTCAGTTAATTAACATTAATGTTATAACATGTTTGTAAGTCATCAAACCCTGAGTTATAATATATAATTACAGCCTTGTGATGTATTAGTAGAATTTATAAGTATGCTTACAAAGCATTATTACCAAGTTATAAAGAGTTATAAACACATTTTAATGACTTATAAATGTAGGCATCATAGAAAGTGTTTCCACTATTTCTTTAATTCTAGGCAGGTTTTATAGTGTCTTGATTGACATAAGCAGGATGACATGATGTTTGATTTAACTACAGTGCTGTTTCTCTCTCTTTACAGGTTTTATCAGTGATTCCAGTCTGTAATGGGTGAGGAGCTTTATATCTTAGATTTATATCTTATATTTAAGTGCAAGGTTGTCACATGGTGTTTGGTAGCTGAGTAAGAGCATGTATATGGGCTTTCACTTCTGCTTGGAGACAGCACATGTATTAGATTAACTCACTTAACCACAGCAATAAGGAACTTAAGAAACAGAAGAGGAAAGGGTACTTTTTATTGATTCTCCTGGGGACATTTATCTCTGCTTTTAACCCATATGGACTGAATACACACATATAGACACTAGTGAGCATAGCGCACACACTGGGGGGCAGTGAGTACACACATATCCAGAGCAGTGGGCAGCCATGTGCTGCAGTACCTGGGTAGCGGTTGGGGGTTAGGTGCTTTGCTCAAGGGCATTTCATCTAAGGATTGTTTGTGCTGGTTCAGGGGATCAAAATGATCAGAATTGTCTCATAGATCACCCTCCAAAGAGAAAATGTTGTCATAAATTACGAAAACGTTCACTAACTTGTGTGTTTCTGCTGTTCAGGATCACAGTCTACACAACAGTAATGAGTGCAGCAGCTCCAGACGAGTACAGAACTATGGTCAGACAGGTGAGAGCATCTACCACTGTTTCTACACCAGACACATCTCATATAGATTATTACATTTACCGCTGAACTCAGCAGATAAACAGTACATTAACGGGCCCGTATTCTACTTTTCTCTGATGTTTGCTTATAATGTAGCAAAAACAAACAATAAATGTATTAATTTATTCAGTTTCTTTTAAAAATAAACAGGCTGTTTTTGTGACTGTGCCTTTCAGACTGTCCTTCATAATAAGTAATCAGGATGAAACAGTCCTTATAAATTTAGTGTGAATGGGCGGGGCTGTAGTCTAATATGTAAATACGCTGTTTTTAGTGACATCACATGAACAAATGCTTTTGCAGCTTAGTCTTCTTATATGGATAGACTGAGGAGTGAATTAAAGTTTAACAATGTTTACATACTGCATCAAACAAAATGTCATTTTTATTTGGGCCAATGATATGTGCCCTTTAGTGGATTCACTTATTTTAACTTCAAAATCAATAAAACCGGACGGTCCAAAGTATGATGTATATTTGCTTTGAGGTAGTCATGGTGGAGACCCTGTACTTTTCTCTGAAGTGTTCTCACTTCCCTCTTTTTTGGCACACTGCTCATGGCTATGATCGTGCAGTAGAGCAGAAAATGAAAAGGAAATAACTGTGACAGTTTCTCCATTAGATCACATGGCTGCCTCCAGACTGTCCTGTTTACCAGATAATATGCTATAAACATATTAAAACAACCTTTAACCTATTTCTTGAATTTCTCAGTAATATTCTGCCGATAATTGCAATTTAAACCCTATTTTCTCTCTTTTCAGACATGTGATGAGTCCATTAAGGAGTTTAATTGACATCCAGGACATTGGCCAGGTTTAATTCCAAATATGACAAGAAGTCAGTTTTAATTCAAATTAAACATTTGCTGGTAGGACTGCACTTGTTAAAGTATATTGCTGCTTACAGATATTATTTTAAGTCTTTGTTTCTTTGAATGAATTTTAATACAGTGATATATCTGTGGTTTGGCTTTGGACACACAAGGCTAGAGACTGTTCCTTACATGTGGACAGTGGAAATGTTAACATTTATGTGATGTAGCAATAGTACTAACTGCATTAACTGACCATAAGATTAATAATGCAATATGCTCATGCACTTTGACTTTATGTAAATCTTAACCATTCAGCAGATCTATTTGTAAAATGGCTTGTATTACATTGAGAAGATTGTTTAACCTTTTAATCATGAATGAAGTACGGTTAGTGGGCTCAAATCTTTGTAGCTTTTTGATATTTTGCCCTTTGTTACATTGTTAGTCTATAGAAAGTATCAGTTCTATGTTTTCTGAAAT
>BRDA01003299.1:26077-36338 GCA_036984385.1 Crenuchus spilurus
ATTCAGAATGTATTATATTTGTAATGATCGGGCAGGAAATAACTCTTGTTTACTCTCTACACAGCTATATAACTTTCTTGGTTACCTCGTGGACAACTTTACACCATCTAGTACTGAAAGTAAGACTCTTCTACACATATAGATACAGAGGAATCAGAAATATATGGATGCTTTAATAATGTATGAGGATGAGTCAAAAATGATCCACACTCTGGCTTTATTTTAATCAATTTCAGAAAAGACAAATACATGATTTTTCCCTTCCCTATATCTCCCTGCCTTCCAATACACTTTGCTCATCCGGCGCTCCGCCCACATGGATCACACACTGCGCGTGGGGCTCCAAACTTTAATGGGGCACCACTTAATTCTTCGCTGTGCACGCCCCTCCCCATCCTGTTACACAGCAGAGGCTTCAGTGGAGGAGGGAGGCAGGATGTGGGCACACAAAGCATTTGTACTTATGGTGCCCACATGCCTATCACCGGTTCTGTTCCCTCATTAAAACATGAGTTTGGCTGATCTGTGAGTCATTAGTGCAACACTGTTTCACCTCTTCATCAGACATGAATCTCTGTCCTCTTATGTCTCCTTTAACACCCATAAAACTGTCAGCATCAATTTTCCAGCTGATGGTTGACTTTTGAATTTTTTCTCGTTGGGTGTTTGAGGATGTTTCCATTCCATACTCTGCTGTTTACTCTCAGGCTCGTAGTGATGACTCCATGTCTCATGTTACAGTATCAGTTCAAAGATTGTTTGTCCAAACACATCTGCAACAAATCACTGCACATTGCTTTTCTTTCATGCAAACCATAAGTGCATTGGCCATTTTTTCTTGCACTGTAGTCGTAAATGAACTGACATAACTTGTTCAAACCTGCACAGCAGTTAGTTCAGAGCTAACAGAAGTTTTAATATAACTAAAATGCTGATCATTTTTGACTCATTTTGACCCTTGTAGTTATGTTAAGATTTTAATATGGTTCTTAAAATTCTTCCTTGAAATGTTCGACAAAATAATATTAGTTTCAGGAACAAAAAACACATTTAGGACAATATCATTCTAATTGTAGTGCAGATATATCCTGAAGAAAAAGTCTAACCAGACTGCACAAAATCAGAAAGCATAGATGTGGAAATATGCAAAGCCTGGGGATAGTTTTCTTACGGTGCTGTCAGTCAGCATGCGTTCTTTTGATAGGATCATGAGCTCAGAAGTGTACAAAGACATTTTGGGTGCAAAAATCTACAAAGAAGCTCTTTAAACAATCTGGAAGAATTAGCTACCTTTGTATGGAAAAATGTCAAGTCTTATTCGGCAATTTTATTTCCTAACACAATAAATTAAACACATTTTAATTAAGGCACAAGTGTCCAAATACTTGTTGGGGCCCACTGTACCTGCAGTTCCAATAGCCAGTTGTAATCTTGAGACAAGAGTATGTTTTGTTCTTCCCAGGAAACCTGATCTCCCACATCTTCAGAGAAAATGAAGTGTGCCGGGACATAGAGTGGGAAAGATACTTTAACTACAGGAACATTGAGGTGCCAGAAATCTACTCAGGCCCACGGCTGACCTTCCCAATGGATGCAGATCAAGCAACGGATCTTGTAGAGGCCTTCAGGAACAAACAAGTGGGTTATTCAGCCTTCACATTCACTGAGTAGCTTTTAAACTCAAATTTGTTGCTCAATTTTCACTCACTGCATCTACAGTAGGTTTCTGATTAATCTGTGAAGACCATATAATGTACTACAGTTTATATAGAAGACATGTGGACATTTATAATGCTTAATTTGTTAATTATTCCATGCAATAGAAAACCATAATCAATTGTCCCTTTCATAGGGGTGACCAGTTATTTTAGGTTCTTTTTTATTTTATACAAATTGTTACAGTAAAAATTAAGATCAAATTGCATTAGTACAAAAGCTTTTTTACTCTAGTAAAATGTTTTATTTTAAATTAAGGACATTAAGAAGTGTCCATATTGACGCTAGATGCTAGCTTGGCTATTTCTCACTGTTAAATATCTGTTTCAAATGTTTCAAAATGGTACATTACAGTCACAAAAAGTGATATTCAAACAAATTTTGTTACTTTTTGCAAACAACACAGTGATCCAGAAAAAAACATTAGGATGAAAAAGTTATTTTTATGTTACAAAAAAAAAAAAAATCTTGAAAAATTACCAAAATCATAATGATCATCAAAATTCACAAATGAAGCTGATCCTCTTAATCATAATAATGTATTAATGTCTGCTTGGGCTGCATAAAACATCTGTGACAGTTAATCCTGCAGTAGTTTGTGCCATACTGTCCTGATCTTGTAGCAGTACTTTCAGTGTTCTTCACTTTAAACATGTTTGTTTTCTGTACTTTTTGCCAAGTAGCAGCTGCACTCTCGTTATGTTCTTCAACTCCTTTTGGAAACCTGGAAGTTGCTCAGAGTTCTGCCAAATATCAACCGAATCTCCACCTGTCATAGCAAGGAAATCACGATATGTGGTGAGAAAACCTGCACCTTTGTTCTTCATCATTTAGAGTGATACTGTGCCATGTAACATGTAGATATCATGTTCTGTCATTCTGTGGTTTGACACCAATCTTTTAAAAAGTGTATTCTAATTTTAGGTGACTTACATGGACAGTTAGAAGATTTGCTACTGATATTTTACAAGGTATGTTTTATGTAAATGATGGTATGACCATATATCAGCTGTAACTTTATTTTTGATTCACTGTTATTTGTCATTTCAATGCTGTGATCAATTAATCAAAACCAAAAATTGAGGATTTTTTAAATTCCTTTTTGGCCACTGTAGTTCTAGTTCTGCAGAAAAATCAGCTTATGCTGTTTTATTTAAATTACACATTATTCAGAATCAATTACAAATAATAACTGAATTATACATCATCTGAAAACCTAAGATACACTAAATGTTAAAAGGTCAAATGTCAAATCAGATGTCATTTTTTTCTAGTAATATTTGCAGTATTTCAGTACTGATTAATGCACCACTTCTAAATGTGTAGAATGGGATGCCATCACTGGAGAAGCCGTATGTTTTCAACGGAGACTTTGTAGACCGAGGAAAGGACTCAATTGAGATTCTGCTCATTTTGTTTGCCTTCCTGTTGGTGTATCCTGGAGAAGTTCACCTTAATCGAGGAAATCATGAAGATCACATCATAAACCTGAGGTATTTCATTATTAGACTGATCAGACACTAATGTATGAAGTACAATAGAGCAGAGTGCAGCATACATACTGAATTACATTTTCTTTTTAAAGGTATGGTTTCACCAAAGAAGTGCTGGGCAAATACAAGGTAGGCCTTTGATTGAAATTTTAAAATTCTTAGATTTAGTAGATGATTTTTAAAGGGTCCATATTGTACATTTTTGTTCTTTTTCTGACTTTTGTGTGAGGGTTACATACCAAAAATAGTCATAATTCATTTTAAGTCCAATCTACCTTTATCCCTTTGACACAAACAAGTTTTGCTACCTTTAATACTGATATACTGTATGTAAATGATATCAGCTCTGACTGGTGCTGTATTGAGCCTCATAAAAAAAACACTCCTTATAACTTCAGTGGGCGGGGCTAAATGCCTGCATGCTTTTTTTTGTAATTTATTTCTACCTATAGACTACAATGATGGAAATGTGTGGCCTGAGGTATAAATACTGTTTATACACACTTAAATACAACAAATCTAATATATCCCATGACTCCTACAGTAGTTTGGTTATTTTGCTGTATTAGTACCTTATGTAACAAAGGAGATTCCATTGGCTTTCTTAGAACAGCTCATATACGGTGTGAATAGCTCTCCCTGGTGGCAATAAGAAGCAGTTTGCAGGGCCAAAGGAGGATGTTTTTTTTCAATAGTGATTCCTAAAGTGTGTTCTTCCTATTATAATGACACAATGGCTAGCTAGTAATTCTGTCTAAGAAAGCCTAGACATAATATTAAATACTTTTTAACCAGGCACATTCAGGTCACTGTGTTTTTTATTCACAGTGAATGCAGGTCAGTTTGCCGCAAAGAGGATTAAGTTGTCATTATAGCACTATGGCCTCAAGAAGTCAGTCGTCTTTGGCTCCACCAGTATTGGCTGTTACTTAGTCTTTAAATAAACCTGGTGACACGGCTGTTGACAAAAGATGTTGTCCACATATACTAATCAAGTGAAATGTACATTGGTTCCACATTAAGGAAATAGATTGAAATATACTACATGCACCCAAATGTGTGCGCTTTAATGGTTTGCATAGTCTAGTTCATGGTATATGTAAACTTTATTTTATAAAAAAGTTTCAAATACAGTTCCAGTCAAAAGTTTGGACACACCTTCTGAACATTTAGTTGTTTATTTAAAAATGTTCTGCATTGTAGATTAACACTAAAGTCATCTAAACTATGAATAAATGCATCTGTAATTATTTAGTAAACAAAACAGTGTTAAACAAACCAGAATATGTTTATATTTGACATTCTTCAAAGTAGGCACCTCTTGCTTAGATGCCAGCTTTCTTGGCATTTTCTCTGTCAGCTTTATGAGGTAGTCACCTGGAATGGCTTTCAGTTAACAGCTGTGCCTTGTCAAGAGTTCGTGACTTGCATTTCTTGCCTCTTAATGTGTTTGAGACATCAGTTGTGTGTCTACTTTGAAGAATCTAAAATCTAAAACATATTTTGGTTTGTTTCACACTTTTAAGTTTACTACTTGATTCCTTATGTGTTCCTTCATAATCTGGATGACTTCAGTATTTATTTACAATGTAGGAAATGAAAATTAAGACATAAAAATAATGACTGAAAAGGTTTGTCCAAACTTGTGACTGGCACTATATATTAACGAAAGGGTTCAACTGTTCAAGTTGACCTTGTCTTTAAGAAAGTTTTTAACCTACATTTTTGTTGCTAACATCTGGACAAGCCTCTCTAGCTCAAAGACTGCATCTGGCCAAATTACAGTAGCTTATAAATCAGAGTGACCATCCTAGGGATTAAGGACAGAATTACTTTAATTCTTAGCCAGTTCATTTTGTATGATCAGCTCCTGAAAGATATTCAGCTACAGACAGTTTAATAAACTAATCATGTGTGTGTTTATGAACGCGACGACAGTTTGTACAGCTAAACTTTTGACTTGTTGGAAAGTATATGGATGGTCATTTAGAAGTTCTCTTCTAAAGTTAAAAGCAGTAGCAAAGTATCAAAAAAGAGAATATTGTTAGAAAGGTTTGTTGTTCATCATTTAATGGACAAATTTTATGTTATATTTTATATTTTTTGCTTGTAAACTAACATATTTTAAAAAAATTTTAGTGTTTTAATGTTGATTTGTTTGACTTATTGCTCATGAAAATCAGAAATACAGAATCTCAAATGATTTGAATATTTAATTTGAGTAAATTGTTATTATTCAAATAGTACCCTGTAAAACAATGACAGTAAAAACTGTTATTTAATATACAGTAAAGAACTGTTAAAATGTAAAATAACAGTAAAATGATTGTCTCTTTGCTGCCAGTATTTTACAGTTATTTTATAGTGTACTGTTTTTACATTTTAACAATACTTTACTGTATATTAATGTACTGTATGTGACAGTAAAATTACTGTTTTTATGACAATTTTGAAAGGGAGGGACAGATGTGCTCCCATGAGCCTCTCCATGGCCGATGTCACAACATTGCTGTAGTTTATTTAAAGTCCTTCATTACTTGTACAGCTCTTCATCCCTCCAAAACTCTACACACTGTACTGTACTGTAAAATGCTTTACTTGTGTCCTGTGTCATCAGTATACAGTAATACTGTGAAAAAAACCCTTGCTGTTTACAGTATTACTGGTTTATAGTAAAAACAGTATCTTACCGTTATAATTTTGACGGTATGTACAAACAAAAAAAGGCTTGAAATGTCACTTTTTATGTAATGAATATTAAATATACTGTATGCCCCTTTACCTTTTTGAAATAAATTATGACCACAACTGATCACTATATTGCATTTTTGGATATGCACTAAAATGCTAAATTGCCTGTTTATTCTAATCTGGTTTTGAGGGTCTATTTCTGGTTTTCAGATGCACGGTAAACGTATCTTGAAGCTGCTGCAGAAGATCTTCAGCTGGTTACCACTGGCAACAGTGATTGATCAGAAGGTGCTGATCGTCCATGGAGGGATCTCCGACACGACCGACCTGTCCTTAGTGGCCAGAGTGGACAGACACAGAGTGAGTAAAAAAGTATTCATAAGCCTACTTGTCACGTAAGTGTGAAATGAAAATTTGACATAAGCCAACATAAACACTTCTAAAGACTTATTGCAAGGTACTATTAAGAAGGTGACCTTTGGGGCCCAAAGTGGCTCAGTGTACTAAGGTGCTGTCATTGTGATGTGGCTGTCACTATGATCTGAGGGTCGTGAGTTTGAATCGCAATCATGCTGCTTGCCATTAGCGGCCTCAGACTGAGAGAGCAAAAATTGTCCGTGCTCACTCCGCAGCACTACTAAGGAATGTCAGCTGGCACAGGCGTCTGCCATTCATCAGAACTGGGAATCCTGCACTTTCCTCCAAGCATGTTGGCTGCTCGGCGGCAATGTATTGGCAGCAGTTTGAAAAAAGGCGGAGCTTGATTTTACATGCATCGGAGGAGACCTGTCCTGGTCTGCACCCTCCTAGAGTCAGTGACATTACAAGTAATAGGTAAAGTCAAGAAGTGGGTGGGTCAGTTAGCTACCAAATCACATTGGAGAGAAAATCTCAGTAAAAAAATTAATAAATTACAAAATGTAATGTAATTTAAATAAAAAAACAAAGTAATCTTTATGACATGTGATGCCTTTAAATGCTTTTAAATGTTTTTGTAAATGTTGTCATGATGAGCTTATGTACATGTTATATAGCTTTCTAGCATTTTTTTCAGACATTTTTATATTTCTTCACTGTCGTGTGCATCTTTTTTGTAAATGGCAGCTGTACTTCACATTGTGTGCATCATTCTTAACAAGGGATCAATAGAATGTGTCCAAAATGACTACTGTTACATGAAATACATGTAAAATGTTAATGGTTTTTGTAAAAAAAAAAAAAAAAAAAAAAAGTCCTTTCAAAGTAGCAGAAAATAGGTTTTAAGATGTGTAATATGATAATGCATGCTGACAATTTACTGCCGAACCCAGAAAACAGAGCTTTTAGATTTTTATTCCCAGATTTATATATATTTTTAAATCTGCACAGCACTGAAGGGACATTATGTAGGTTCATCTTGCACTGCAGATTTGTGCCACAAGAGGTTGCCCTTCACCAGGACAAAAATTCAGTGCTCAGTTCTGTTGTATTAGGAAATCAATCATCAGTAAAGGATTGTAGCTAAAAATCAAAGCTTCAGTCATTTTAATGCCTTGTACAGGGTTTATACCAAAAAGATAAAGATAAAGACAAGAAAGTCTTTAGTTAAACTCCAAAAAAGGTAGAAGTCCCTTTAGAAAATAAGAATGTAATGTAACTATGCATGTAAGAAATAGATGCCAGGCTTGTTGTTGGTTCCAGGTTATTAAGGATTTGAAAACTTTAATATAACAATTTATTTTCCTCACCTACAATATTACAATTTGGATGTTTTGGTTACTGTGTTTATAAACCTTTACATGATATGATATATGTAGTATTTTAGGCTATTATAATCTATAATATCACAGAAGAAGCTATTTTGTGTAACTTTTGGGTTTGCTCTGTAGTATGTATCTGCTCTGAGGCCTCCAAAGAAGCGGATTAGCTACTCTGTCCGGGCTTCAGTGGACGCAGAGATGGATGAGGAATTGATGGGCACTAAGTACAGCATATTAAATAGGAGACGAGCCTCTCTGACTTATGTCAGGCCGTTCCCAGCCCGAGACAGTTTCCAGCGGCGCTCCTTACAGGACTTCTCAGCCACTGTGGCCCGAACCATGGAGGAGGAGCTGGAGGTCCGGCGCAGACAGGGCGCCCTGGCATACCCTGGATATAGCCTGTCCTGCAAACAATTAAACATATCCATGACCTCTGAATCAAACTCTGAATCCATTGAATCCTTTGAAAACATCAATAATGAGTGGAAACAGGTAGGATGTTTAAATTTGAGGACAATGTTAATGTTATGCAAAAGTTTGGGCACTTCTGGTACAATGGAACCTCAGTTATTGTTAGTACAATTGCTAGTATTAGTTGTACAATTTGGTGATCCTCAATTTTTTTCAGGAAAATTTTGTCCCAGTTATCGTTCTTCTGCCCGGTTTTTGTAGGCATGTCCCTGTGACTCGCTGCTATTTTCGCGAAAACAAAAGCGTTTGTAATTCATTGTGACTTTTTTTCTCTGTGTTTCTTTGGCTTTGTTTCTCATTGATAATGCTAAAAACAAACTAAAACATGTCACACTAAAATAATGGCACACAGTGGCCAAGAACCCTGAAGCTGTAGCTGGACCACACCAGCACTCTCTAAAACAGAGCGTAAACCCGTAAGAGTGATGTTAAATGTTCATTTATCCATTTCATTAGTCTTTTGTATTTATTTCTCATTGTGTTCTGTATGTAAAACTATAGTTATTCTATATAAAATGTACAGTGGTAACACTACTTAAGAGTTTAATCCGTGCAGGAGCCGAGCTCGTTAGCTGGAATGCTCGTTAGCTGGATGCATTTTACCCATAAGAATACATGTAAAACTGATTAATCCGTGTCAGCCGGCCAATATACAGTATACTTTAATATGATAAATAATGTGTTTATATGGGTTTTTAAAAACATAAACGTGACAACGACGACGCTCGTGTAGGCTGGCGGCTAATGAGAGGGAGACCGATGGTGCTCGTGTAGGCTGGCGGCTAAGGAGGACAGGAGGACGGGCATATGTGTATGGCATGGTTTCACTTATCATATGAAAAGTAAAAGTAAAATGTATCTAACTTTCTTGTTCACTACCTTTTGCTACCTTAGTGTCGCTTTCACTAGCACTTTCACTTTCACTGGACAGCGGTCAAAAGTATTGACTGGCCTCTTCTTCTATGCTAGCATCTAGGAGATGCTACGACCGCAGCGCCCCTAGCGGTTTGGCATACTTGAAGAAATTTACGCTACTCGTTAGCTGGAATTTTAGTCGTTACCTGGAACAAAAATATTCCGATATCTCGACTTGTTACCTGGAATACTCGTTAGTAGGGATGCTCGTAAGTAGGGTTACCACTGTATTTTTGTTAATGTTTTGGAGTGTCTGGAACACATTAATTAGATTTAAATTATTTCTTATGTAAAATATTGCTTCAGTTATCATTCATTTCAGTCATCATCAGACACTTTAGAACAGATTAATGACAAAAACTGACGTTCCACTGTAAATGTTTATTGTGCCCCAGTGTTTAGACAGCCAACTTTGGAATTGTTACTGTATTATCAGATACTGGACTTGCTGTGGAGTGACCCCATGATGCAAGATGGCTGCTTCCCCAATGAAGTCCGTGGTGGAGGCTGCTACTGGGGTCCTAATGTGACCGAGGAGTTTCTAAACAAACACAACCTGCAGCTCATCATTCGATCTCATGAATGTAAACAAGATGGATATGAGTTCTGCCATAACCGCAAAGTAAGCTATAGCTCAGACATTTGAACATGTCCATTCATTTATAACCTACACTTTCAGAAAAGAGAACTGGAACCTCACTGGGCTTAGATGATTAATTCCCTGGTGATTCCACAGTCATATGAATATGTATCAAACAGTAGACAATAACAGTAAAACAGCTTCTAGTGATGTACCTAGCCATTAGCAGCTCATACGTTGTCTTACGGAAACCAGCTACTATAGCTGCAAGAATAACTTTTCCCTTTTGTGATAAGGTATATCCAATGACCTTGTAGAATTATTTAGGGTTTCTCACTGAAGGTGAACCTTGAAAAAGGCTTTTTAAATATGTACACCACAGCATCCGTCACCACTCAGAATTAGCAGGCTAACTACAATTTAATTTTTTTTTTTTACAAAAAACTGATCTATATTCCCTTCTTCAGAACAGGATCAGACAGATAGACCATCTCTCCCATAGTGAATATTGTACACTTGACTGGTTAGAGTTTCTGTCATTTTGCTAATGGGATAATATATATATAAGATAAGATAAGATAAGATAATTTTATTTGTCATTGTGCAAGTACAAGTACAAGTACAACGAAATAGAGGCCCCAACATTTGCATTTGCA
>BRDA01003299.1:40194-83337 GCA_036984385.1 Crenuchus spilurus
TCCCCAGACGTCTGTTGAGTGTTGTAAGAAGAAGGGGGGATGCCACACAGTGGTAAAAATGGCCTTGTCCCAACTTTTTTGGGATTTGTTGACTTTTAATTTACAAATACGGAACGATTCCGTATTAAAATATGGTGGCAACCCTACTCACAACTGACAGAATAAAGAAGTTCATGATGCAAGTTCATGATGATTTAGAGTTTGTACACTGCTAACTAAGAACTGTATGCTCCCTCTATGCTAGCGTCATTAGCTTTGAAGCTCCAGTGAAAAACGTAATTAGTACATTTTGCACACCAAGACTGACTGAATATATTTTGGGTCTAAATTTTATTTTCTTTGGCCACACCATCACTTTAAAGCAGTGATTACCACAAAATCAAATTTACCGAACTCCAAATGTTGCCCATAAGACAAGATGTAGATTCTAAAGTTTGATATGTACCTTTACATTGGACTTATGAGACCAATAAAGAGACATAAAAAGTCCTTTAAAAAGTAAGTTAAAGTACTTCTCGCAGCTCTCGAGCAACAAAACAGTCACTAGACATGTCTTGACCATCAAATTAATTAAGAATAAGGAGTTGGATAAATGAGGTTTTTTATGAACTATTCCTTTAAGTGAGCAACAGTTCAGTCTTTGCTGATTGTTTCTATTGTTCTTGTTTTTCTGTTTAGTGTCAGACGGACGGAGCACTTGGCGCTTAAAGTCCTGAGAGAGCAGCTGTTTGCACATAAGTCTGAGCTCATCAGTGCCTTCCAAGAATATGATAAGGAGAACACAGGTGCAGTATAATTCATTTAACTCCAATAACTTTTTATTGGAAGGGAATGTCCACCCAAAATGTTTTTGTAGTGTGGAGAGGTAGTGCTGTAACTTGTGATCTGTAGACCATAGCAGGAGTGGGAAACTGAGTGCCAAAGTCCAGCTCAGTTTGCAGATTTTTCTGCTTGGGCACTATAAGTAAACCTGATTATTACTTCCTGAGTTGAATCAGATGTCATGATCACCAAACTGTCCAGGAATCTTCTAGGACAGATGTTCCCCACCTGTAGTCTAAAGCCCCTAAAATGTGAACTGTGCACCATAGCACTAGTGCAGCATAATGAAAACCTTCTGTTTATGAAATAGATCATCCAAATGAAGGAAATTCTGTTGTGCACACCTAATACCAGTACTTATCTGCATGAATAATGCTCCCTCATAATGATTGCTGATGTATATCATATGTAATTGGAAAAGGACATAATTGTCTTTGTTTTGGCTCTGCAGTCCAGCAATTTGTATCTGAAATGATAGTGACTGTGAGATTAAAGTGCAAAATGGAAGTCTTAAGGTTTGTAATGTATAGCCATATACAGTATAACCATACAGTAACCACAGTCCTGTTTATATGTACATAGTCTTTCTGTTTCAGAGGACTATATGTACTTGGGCAGTTGACTCTATTTAATTCATAATAATTAATTAATTTTTTGCATGTTGCTGTTTTAAATGCCAGCAAAGCTATCCCCAAACTATATGGCATCAAATTACCCAGACACAACCAAAATGTTAACTTTTTGTCAAAAAACCAAGAAGAATCAAGAACACATTCTTGAGTTTAACAACAGAAAACAACCTGGCAGACTATAATCCAGCTCAACAGACCTGACAGAACATAATCCAGGTTGAAGCCATAAACTGGCTGTAAATGACATCAGTTCACTTATAAAACAAAAAAGCTACATAGTAGTAATCCTGTAAAACAGACCTAAAACACTGTTCAGAGTGCAGGCATGGTTATCTGAGACTACCATAAAGAGAAGAATACACCAGCGTAATCTATTTATCTTTATTATAAGAAGAAGCTTCACTTCAGCTTGCAGGTCAGTGACCCCAGAATTCGCTATTAAATCAAGTGTGCTGTTCTTCAAGATCAAAACGTAGAGAATACTTGAGTGGCCACAATTATTACTCAGCCTGAAATGTATCTCACATACTGAATACAAGACTCAGATATAGAAAGTTTGCGGTTTTATGCATGTTAGACTTTTTTACCTGCTGTTTTTAGGCTTAACAGAGCATCATAAGTGTAAATACCCAGCATGGAGTTGTACGTCAGTTTCAAAAGATTTTAAACATGACTCATTTTAATTTCTTCGTAGGGTGTCCGGGCTCTCCCTTAGAGGTAGGGTGAAGAGTTCGGACATCCGGGAAAGACTCGGAGTAGAGCCGCTGCTCCTCCATATTGAGAGGAGCCAGTTGAGGTGGTTCTGGCACCTGGATACCCTCCTGGTGAGGTGTTCTTGGGCATGTCCAACTGGTAGGAGACTCCTGGAAAGACCCAGGACACACTGGAGAGATTATATCTCTCAGCTGTCCTGGGAACGCCTTGGAATCTTTTCATATGAGCTAGAGAAGGTGGCTGGGGAGAGGGATGTCCAGGAAAGTTTGGATTCCTTAAACAGACATTCAGATTCAGCTCAGCATTTATTAACAGCCAGATTTAGGTTCAGGATGTATTGGAGTAAAAGTACTAAACAGTGTTTAGACACAGGCCCTCATGGTCCTAGTGTTCACACTACACAGACTGAAAATTTAAATCCATTTAATCAAGGCTTTGTGTTAAAGTTTCCTCCCCTGAACATTTTTGAATAATATCTATCTGGTAAAAATGTCCCCTGCACTACAAATATGCAAGGAAAAACAGGAGACAATGACTTTTGGGTGGAATTCAGTACATTTTAGTTTCCGTTTCATTAGCTGCTTTAATCTCCGTCTGTGCTTTGGCCTGGCCAGTTTCATAAGAGGATCTAAAACAAATCCTATGAACAGTGGAATTACAATTACAGAGTCAAATCCACAATAACAGAGGACTCTAATTGGCTATTACATAGCTATAAAATCCTGCTATAATCCAACAATTCTTATTTCCTTGGGAAAGTGAAGCAGTGAGATGTTTTTGTCTGTCTGCTTTCAGGCCTCATCACCCTCACTGACTGGGGCAATGCAATAGGTCAAGTGCTGCATCTGGACTTGCCCTGGAGAATACTGCGCTCTCAGCTCATCACCACCTCCACCAACACCACCACCAACACTACTACCACCACCACCTCTACCACCAACAGTATCACCACTTCTGATGAAATGCTGGACTACCATAACTGGTTCAGTAATCTCTCAATTAAAGAGCCAAGCTGTGAGGTAATCTAATGTGCTTGCATGCAGACCTTAACAAAGCAGGTGTGGTTCCTTGTAGAATTTTTGCCATGCTTTGATGAGGTACCTGATACATTTCACCAATTCTTCCTTCCTTCATTGTCCAAGCTTAGCAAGATCTTAAATCTATTCTAAATATACAGTGACTGCCAGTAATGTTAAAACAACCTCTTTTCAATGCCTTTTAATGGGGCTGGTTAGTATAATTTGTAAACTTGGTTTCATTAGAGTGTCTTCTTTGGTATTGTGCTTTGTCTAAATAATGATTTGACAGATAAAAAAACAACATAAAAACTCCAAATAAGAAAAAATTGGGGCACTTTGATTTTTATTTTATTGCAGATGGTATGAACCCAAGATATTTAAAGTTTTGTCTGGTCAGCTTAATTTCATTTGTTAATATACATCCATTCCAGCATTTGAGGCCTGAAGCACATTCCAAAAAAGGTGGGACAGTGGCAATTTAGAGCTATTTATGATATAAAAAATATTTAATTATGATTTAAACAGGTGGTGTCACCATGATTGTAATTATGGTTTGGTACAAAAGCAGTATCCACAAAAGACTGAGGTTTTGAGGAGCAAGGATGGTAAGATGATCTCCAGTTTGATAACAAATGTGTAAGAAAATTACAGAAATGTTTAAAAACATATCATTAAACAATTTCAGTACATAAAGTGCACGGGCGCAAGCCTAAGCTAAACACCATGATCTCTGATCTCTGATCTGTCAAGCACTGCATGATGGAGTTAAATTCACAAATACTACTTACAGCTTTGTGTGAAAAAGAAGCCTTATGTTAACCATCGAGAAGTTGATCATCACATTGTAGAAACGTACTGCAATCAGACAAATCAGTATTCTAAATCTTTTTTGGATGAAATGGGTGCTGTGTGCTCCATTTGGCAATGGTCATATACACTAAAGTACATTGAGATTTTACAGCAGGGGAGGGCAACTCCAGTCCTGGAGGGCCAGGGTCCAGCAGTTTGGTCATTTCTCTGCTCTGACACTACAAATAAACCTGTTAATTACCTGCTGAGTTGAATCAGGTGTGTTTGATCAGGAAGATCACCAATTGTGCAGGAATCCAGACCTCAGAACTAAAGCTGTCCATCCCTGTTTTAGAGCAACATATGCTTCAAGATGATATCTTTTCAGGGACATCACAGCATTTTTCAACAAGACAATGCAAAACCACATGCTGCACATATTAAAATGCATGGCTGCAGAAGAAAACAGTAGAGGTGCTGGACTGGCCTGCCTGCAACAGAGAATGTGTTGATAATTTGTGTTACAGGCCTAAAATGTAGGAATGGATGTATATTAACAAATATAATTAAGTTGACCAAACAAAATATAAAAATATTTGGGCTAATACTGTCTGTAATAAAATAAAAGTCAAAGTAAATGTAAGAAACTTGTTTTCCCTACTGTCCCCATTTTTTTCTGATTTGTGGTTGTATATACTGTAGTATATATTTTTACTCACAAGTGGTTTAAATGGCTGAAAAGCTTCATTGCTGACAACACAGGGATCAAATATATGATGTGTCACATTACTCTGAATATACTACGTTTGTCAGCTGTCCCTTCAGTTTTGTAAGTTTTGCAAAGAAGGATCTAAACTATATTTTTCATGTTAATGTACTACAAGCAGACAAAGCAAGTATGCTAATTTACTGACATATCTAAAAATAGGCATTCCTAAGCTTTTATCAGGATTGAACATGTCTATTATAATCACTCTGTCAGCCCTAGAACATACTTTATTGCCTTATAGTCTTAATAAGTATCTTGAAATAGAATTTAGTTGCTGTTTTAAACTAGGAGGTTACATTCTGTTTCAATATCTGCATTCACCATCATTTTTCAAGGCAATGTAAAACACAAAGCATCAAGGGATCTTTGGAGAAAAAGTCAAAACAATATATCAATACAGCCACTGTGCTTAATTAAATTGCTAGTACTGCAAGAACAAGCACCTCTGGGAAGATCTAACAATGAGTCAACGTTTTTCTCTTATTATTAATTATACACATGGACGAAATGTAGAAAGTGTCACATCGGTATGATTTGTGCTGTGCTTAGTAGACACCAAACTCTCCTGCTCATTTGTTGTGTGCAGCACATTGAGCAAACCTTGCTGGAGACGCTTTACAGGCACCGCTCCACTCTGGAGACCATCTTCAGAATAGTGGACACAGACAACTCGGGTATGTAAGAACATTCTGATCTGTAAATAAAAAGTGTCTTAAAAGTGCTGGCTTCAAACAGTATATCTACAATATCACTGATCTGGGTTTAGCCCCATAGTTCTTTAGCTGATCAGCAAAGTTTTATACAAACACTGGCTGAAAGTTTGCTTTCTTTGCTCATTTTTGTGCTGTTGTTGTGCTATTTTTTTGTTCTCCAGGCCTCATTTCTTTCGAAGACTTCCGTCAGACCTGGAAACTGCTTAGTGCCTATTTGAAAATGGAGATTTCTGAAGAAGCCATTAATGATCTGGTGGTCAGCACTGACACAAACAAAGACGGCAGCATAGACATTAACGAATTCATGGAATCTTTTCGGTTGGTGGACAAGAACATGTTTGAGAGGGGTAAAAGCTTGTTCACACATAGATCAGAGGACGAAGATGGACCACAGGAACAACAACCACCACAGACTACAGGAAACAAAGATGGACTTCTAGCTCCACCACAATAGGTTGCGAGCGTTCTACAGTTGGTTCCGTTATTCCCAACAGACATTCCTATGTGCTCATAAAGTTGGAGATTATGGAAGTATGGTGAGAAAGTTCAAGAACGTCAGAGAATAGTGTTCCCTAATGTGGAGATTGCTTAGAATACTGATTAAGATAAAGGGGAGAGGAAACTGGAGAAGTTGGGCTGGAGTTCTGATCGAGTTGACTGATGGAACCTGAAGCCAGACCCTCCTCTCCTTGCTGTTTGAATGATAGATGAGTGAGAACTCTAGTCGAGAGAAGTTATGGATAGTCGGAAGAATTGGGAGGCAGGCGCCGGAGTGGTAATGGGCGCCACGTTTTAGTCACAGGGGGTAGGTAGAAGGGCTTACATAGGGCATGAATGAATGAGAGGTGGAGCTATATGATCCGCCTCCCAGACTTTTATTACATAACATCATTTGGAAATTCAAGATGTTGAGTTTTTTGTTTTTGTTTTTTTTGTGGTGAAAATATTGACGGATCTCTGTAGGAGGTGTTTCTACCCTCCATGTGGCCAATGTTAAGAAATATTCACCTGTCCACCTTAGAAGGGACTACCAACACCATACCTCCACAGCTACTACAAACTGAAAGAGTACACTCACTGGCTACTACATTAGGTACACATGCCTTGTATTACTCCACTGAGCATAGGTGCACTTTGTAGTTCCACAATTAAAGACTGTAGTCTTTTCTCTGTATACTCTTTTAGCCTCTTTTCATCCTGTTCTTCAATGATCAGGACCCCCACAGAGCTGGTATTATTTGTATGGTGGCTCATACTCAGCACTGCAGTGTGACTGATGTGGTGGTGGTGTGTAAGTGTGTGTTGTGCTGGTATGAGTGGATCAGACACAGTAGAGCTACTGTTTTTAAAGACCTCAGTGTTACTGCTGGGGTGAAAGTAGTGCACCAACCAAAACTATCCAGGCAACAGCATCCTGTGACCACTGTGACAGACTAAAGGCCCAACACAAACTGTGCAGCAACAGATGAGTTACTATGTCCGACTTCAACATCTACAAGGTGGACAAGCATTTTAGGTGTTTCTAACAGTGTGGAAAGTAAGCTACCATAGTGATTAAAATTTTCAGCATCTTTGCTGTGTCTGATCCATTCAGACTCTCCACTGGTGTCCCACAAGGCTCTGTA
The DNA here is from genome assembly GCA_036984385.1 of Crenuchus spilurus. Classification (NCBI taxonomy): domain Eukaryota; kingdom Metazoa; phylum Chordata; class Actinopteri; order Characiformes; family Crenuchidae; genus Crenuchus; species Crenuchus spilurus. The sequence goes on from BRDA01003299.1 coordinate 47,278, forward strand.
CTGGGTCCTTTTCTCACTTTACACTCATTCTCTTTGTGAAATAATTTCTTCTAATGGACTGTCATACCACTGTTTTGCTGACGACTCAATTAATGCTTGACTCAGTCCTGCAGGTTCTTCCTCTTCAACATTCAACGAATCTGACCCTTTCTAACCCAGGATGCTGGCCAGGTAATCTCAAGACTTGACTACTGCAACTCACTCCTGGCTGGTCGTCCTATGAGAACCATCAGGCCCTTGCAGTTAATCCAGAATGCAGCTGCTCAACTGGTCTTCAATCACGTCACACTACTGCTGCATTTACTGGCTTCCAATAGCTGCTCGCATCAGATTCAAAACTCTGATGCTCACCTGTAAGGCAAGAAATGGACCAGCCCCTCCCTACCTAATGGCAATGGTCAAGTCTTGGGTCGCACCTCGAACCCTTCGAGTTTCCAGCAAAGCTCGGCTTGACCAGCCATCTTTCAAGACACGTGGAAGACAAACATCAACACTCTTCTGTGTCCTGGCACTCAGGTGGTGGAACAAACTCCCACTGACTGTTCAAACAGCAGAGTCCCTCACAGTCTTCAAACACAGACTGAAGAGCATCTCTTTGTGGAGCACTTGAGCAGCACTAGTTTAAAACACTTATTGTATTGTATTGTAATGTTCTTATATTGTGTATAATTGTGCATCTTTCCTTCTTTCTAGGTATTAGTGGTGATTTTGTTTTAACAGTGTCTGAACTGAAGAGTAGTTTGGACGTTAACCTGTCTGTACTAGCTGAGATCATTCTCTTAATGTAAGCAAAGCACTGTTGTATGTTGTTCTGGATAAGAGTGTCTGCTAAATGCTGTAAATGTAAAATGTAAAGGATCCACTTGCACCAGTTAAACACACACTAACACACTACCACAACGTCAGTGTCATTGCAGTGCTGCTCTGTTGGGGGTCCTAGTCATTGAAGAACAGGTGAAAAGAGGCTAACAATGTATACAGAGGAACAGAAGGACTACAGTCTGTAATTGTAGAATTACAAAGTTCACCTATGATCAGTGGAGCTAAAATTGACAAAAAGTAAATACCAGGTACAATGAAGTGGTCAGTGAGTGTATCTTTATGGCGAAGATGATCCAGAATAGTTTTCAGGATACTAATGAAAGTATCACTTTTGGACAAACTTGACACATGTATATGTGGACACAACCACAATGTTTCTATGTAATAGTATTGATTTCTGTATACAGTTCATGTAAATAAAAGTAATACTATATTTTTGATTTCCATTAAACATGCTAAGCATGTGTAAGTGCTGGTACAGTAGGTAGGGATTTTCATTGCATGTGATTTAAAGAAAAGGTTCCATTTAGGAATACCATTTTCACTCTCTGCAAGTGCCCATATTATTTAGCCTAACTGGGAAGAAAGCATTTTTACTGCAGTAGCAAACACTTCAGTCTTGAAATACATGCACAATGTTTATTGTACAGTACACAGAGTTTTGTGTTATTAATCAAATAAATTAGACTGAACTTGCCAGAGATGTTACTCCTGAGGCGCTCCCTTGTTTTGTTTGATAGCAGTTGAGTGTGCAGAAGGCTTGGGTACACTGCTGATTCAATCAGGATATCTACCACTGAGAGCAAGAGTTCAGCAGTATTCAGCAAAACAAATAAACTGGCAAAATTGCAAGAGATTGTTCTTTTATTGCAGCATAAACTTTCACCCCACAGTACCAACCATGTTAAAGGAACATGGCAAAATTTCTGGTCCAGCAGGTGGTGCTATAGCTCTGAACCAATGCCCCCCATCCATTGTACTGAACTAAAATCTCTGCTGACCATCATTTCACAGTGGACTGATTTAGCTTTTAATCGTAAAATCTGTATCTTTGCCCAATAATTAGACTTGGTATGTAAACAAAGGTGGAAAAACATCTTAATCAACTGCTCCATTACATCACCGTGCTATTTATCGAAAGTCATCAGGTATCCTATTTACATCAATCACGGATATGCTGCCTGCACCCTTCCTAAAGGAAATTAACTTTGAGCTGGGCGGAAACTGGTTGCGTCATTCCAATTAGTAATTTGGAACTTTTAGTGGACTAGCATTATGGCCCAATGGATAGTGCACACTAGATTAGAGCTGGACCTTTTCAAGGCTATAGAGAGCAGAGAGCGAGAAGTATTTCAGAGGGCAGGTATATCAATTTGGTTCATCAGAGCTGTATTGTGAAATCTTGGAGTGGTAGAACGTAGGTGGGAAAATGTCTGGGCAAGCTCAGGGCGCTAGTAAAGATTACTTGTTCCAACATGCCTGGCATGGAAGGCCATGAGATGGTCTCTTAATTATGCTGTTTGCCAAAGGTGGGTCACAATCTCTACACAGTTCTACTTCAGGGTCATTAGTACATGTAGAACATGGGTGTCTATACATTTTTATTGTCATTGAGCAACTTTTACCTAAACTAAAATGCTTTGATTCATAACATTAAATGGAAATAGGTAATGTTTGACAAAACAGACAAACAGGACATTTGCAGTGATTGCAACTTGTTTATTGTTCTTTTTTTGCAAATAACACTAAAAATGTTTACAAAAAGCACTGTAGAAACATTTGTGCAGTGTAAATTATCAAAACTAAAACTAGATATTACTTTGAAATGATTCTGCACCTAACATGACGACATGAGGATTGTCATTTTCAGCAGCAAAAAATGTCTTCGAGGTGACCGTGAAATGATCTAAAGGAGCGTCATCAATGACGCAAGGAATGTGAACTGAAATGCGGTTGGAACAACTGAAAAACAACTGCTACACTGCTTAAATATATGGCTAAAGCAAATTCAGTGAAGGAGGATGATATGGCACTAGAAGCGCATCCCTGAAGGAGGGCGTCATTCATCTAAGGAATAAAAAAAAAAAAGGTCTGATTGCAATAGAAACGTCCCTTGTACCCAACATGGCACCACAGCAATCTCCCTTTAAAAAAAAAAATCTAAGATACTCAGCCTTCCTACGACAGGCCACATTGGACCAAACAGTGCAGCGGCTTCTTGAGAAACTTGGAGCATAGGAGGTCATTACACACATAGGCTCACACTCCACAGATAGACCTCAAGTCTTTCTCAGTCACTGCCACTCAACTTACAAATTACATACATACACCATCAAATCACAAATGTGGGACCAACACAATCACTTTAGAAATCTGTGGGCGATGGGGGGAGAACAATAGAAAGAAAAGAAAAAGATCATCCCCGCTGAAATGTTACAAAATTGACTGTATACAAAATACAGAAGTTAACAGAACTAAAATAACTACCTTACAAAGTCCAGATAATGTACATAGCATTGAACATGTGGATACATAAATATTTGCCCAAATACAAAATCTTTATATAAAATTTCCTTTTTATACAATGTATTGCTGTGTCAATACATAATACTGAGTTTTTAGCACATTGTGGCAACACTTTATACTCAAAAGTACTTTGTTGTTAGAAACCTCACATGGTGTTCTCTTGAAAATACTCATTGTATTTTTAAACCACTTTGCCCTTGTTGGTGATGGTCTTGGGTTGTGACACTGCTACTGAAAAAATGGGGGAATCGATGGCACTATAGCTGTATCTGTAAAAGTAAACAAACTGGGTGAATCAATCTAGAAGGTTATCTTTGGTCAAGCATACAGGGGAGTGAACTGGTGAGGACTCTTGGCTCAAACGTCACTACAAGGAGCTTGATGACAGTCCAGAAATGGCTCAGGTTGTAGATCTTAATAATTCAAGTTAGTACAAGAGGGACATTGCACTTTGCGATAAGGTGAACCAGCAGAGTTTACCACAGAGTTTGCCTTCCTCTGTGTTTAACGATGAGCAAAGGCCATTGTTGTAAACTGATGTACTACTGCATGTGCTGACTGATAAACGAGACATGCAACCAACCGTTATAAACTACCAAGTACCAAAGGCCATTAGTCTCGCAGTTCAGTTTCACAAATGCTTTCCTTAATACCTGTTTGTTTACGGTCTACAGTATTGAGAGACGGTATGCACTCTGCTTTTCCAGTTCATAATCTGAATCAAATCCTCAACATTAATGGGAACATAAACATGGGTCAGAACATTTTGCCACTAAACTGGGCAATGCCCATGGAGGCCATCACACCGACAAGTAACAGATAGGAAGCTGAAATAGAATGTAACATTTACACATAATTCTGAAATCTTTGAAGATGGCACGCTCATTTGGCATGGTATGGTGCCAGTGACCAAACAAACTGTGCAAATGGTTATGAAATGGTCATCTTATGGCATCTTGTTAGCAGCAAAAATGTGAGAAAGAAAAGGAAATCCAGTAGGCTTTGTGCCAGGGAAGCAAAAAGGAGAAAACAGCAAACGATGAACCTTAAGTGTGTACAGAAACCTCAAAACGCAACCACAAAGATGTGTTTGGGCATACTACTGAAATGCAAGGACCACTGCATTGACAAAAAAAATGTGCATAAACTTTTTTTTCCTGAAAAGTGCAGAATTTTTTTTCTTGCTTTGTTTTTCAAGTTGAGTTTTTATGGCCTTACTTCACTTTTGAGGTGCGTCAGCTGAAGGCTTTGAACATCATGGACCAAAACATCATCAACAAAAAAAGAACACTTAAAGGATAACAGTGATTCAAGTGCCAGGTTTGTTAAGGGTCTTAATTTGCCCATTGGCTCAAAAAGAATGAATGCACAGAAATGTGCAGCTCTAACCATATTCTGCCCAAATTCTGCTCCTCAGCCTTCATCGAAGACACTAAAGATATAACGCTGAGGAAAATGCCAAAGTTTGGCCTTGTGCTTTCTCCAAGTTGCAGAGTAGATGCTTTAGGCCGCTGTTAACGTGACTGAAGTACTTGAGATTTGTAGATGTTTAGACTAACAGACTGGATTTGTTCAAAGGTTGTCTGACATGTTCACTACAATTCTACTGAGCCCTTTCTCAGTCACCTCGGCTGAGCAGCAAACTTGTGTATGTGTAAGGCAGAGAGTAGGTTGAAGTCTGACTTGTGCATTCGTGTAAGCCTCCCAACGTCCTTCAGAGTATCAAAAGGTTTTTTTTGTCTTTAGCACAATGAGGAGACCCGCCAAACCACTTAAAGGTTGAAGGAGCAAGTGTCACTTAACAATTCTGGCACCTACCAGGAACTTAAGGGCATTCAGTCAGAACAATAAGTTCAATATGCTTTAAAAGATGTTAAAAAGGGGAAATTGAAGAGGACCTTTCCAAATGCTAGTGTCCACAAGCCTTTCCACTGCATCAAGTTTAAGAGAGCGCATAGGCTCCCCTAAAGCAGTTCACAGCAGTGCGGCAAACATAGAAAAACCATGCCTGGCCTTCTACACATACATATAAAACACAGACACGCAACACATTCACTCATATAACTGTGACTGGACCGGGCCCAGTAAACTCCTTTGACGTGCGAGGCCTTCGTTTAGCTTTTTAAATAATCTTCAAAAGAGGCACGCAGCTACAATTTCTCATTCTACTCAGTGTCAAAGGATATGGCAAATAAACCTCTTTGTTAGCTGAAGTCTGACTATGCAGGCTTCAGTACAGTAGTGTGGCAATAAATTTCATTATACACTTTAAGAGCACTGGCGTTGCCTAAACACTGGTGTTTAAGGTGGCTCCTGGAAAGCATCCTTGGTGTGTTCACAACAACATGCTCCTTTTGTTCTCTGCCCCAAATTAACGGTTAAACAGAACGACATCAGTGAGCATGCAGGTGGCATTATCTTCACAAAAGGTGAGTTTTCATATATTACTTTGTGTCTAGACAAAAAGCTTCAGGAGCTACAAACAGCACTGAGTGTAATATTTTTTTTGTGTGTCAAAAATATGGCAGTTCGAGAAGGCCATGCTCAAAGAGCGAAGAAAAAGTCAACAGGAGAGAGGAAGTCTGCCAAGAAAGCCACAGAAACCAGCGGCACATCAGCCGATGGTGGTATTTCTAGGAATTGGCCCCAGAATGTGCACAGTGGAAAGAGTGAATGAAAAGGTGAAGAAAAGGGAGAAAAGTCACTGACAGAGGTGGATCCCTCAAGGGGGGTTCCACACAGTGATCTTCATCAACACTTTTGTGCCTCCACCGGTGACATGGCGATGTAGGAGCCATTCTTCTGAGGCTGACTAGTGTGGGTTTCAGGTGAGTCATCTGATTTGTTGCTGACTGGAGTGTATGCTGTGTCTTCTTTTGTCTGTAGGGGCATATGGGAATAAAGTTGAGGGCATATACCAACACGTATTCCTCAACTACACAGTAAATCTGCCAGTGTTAAATCAACACCACTAGAGTTAAATTAACACTGAGAGTGTTACTTTTTGACACCCTCAGTGTTAATTTAACTCTAATAGTGTTGATTTAACACTGGCAAATTTACTGTGTATGACAACAGATCTGTTCCACTACACAACTAACACTTCTCAGCTAGCCAGTTACTGTCTAATCTAAAGTTCTCATCAGAACAAAAACTTTGTACTAAATTAACCATGCAAGAACATCAATGAACATGATTTGTGTCAACAAATACATGTTATTGTTAAAATAATAAATAAAATAATACATAAATAAATATTAAAACATACAAAAATGGCTGGCTAAATGCAATTTCATTCACAATTAGTATTAAACTACTGAGAAGGACAAGCATAACTGAGCAAATGAAAGAAAAAAGGGGAATTATTGACTTACAGCAAAAGAATGAAAAGCTTCGTTAAAATCAATACGTTTTACTTCATTCTGAACAGGAACACAAAAAGGGGGGAAATGTTACTGAAAATAAAAACATGGCAGCAATAATGCAAAATACATAGCAAAATTTTAATTACAGTGTAATACTGATAATGCTACCTGCACACTCAATACTGTGTGTGAACAGAAATACATTTTTGGTGGTATCGCTTGTTCTTTTCTAACAGAGCTTTTCAAATGGGAACTTTGGTCAAATAAATGTGGAGTAAATTATAAACAGATCTGTCAAACTAGCACATGCTCAGTCTCATGCACCAATCTTCATGCAAATAAATAAGAATGGGAAAAACGAAAAAGTTGGCAGTTTATCCATTAGCTGTTAGCATGCCAACTACATAGTGTATTTTTACCATTTTTTACTTATTATAACATAACATACATATACATAAATATATACATAATATTCCATAGTGTTGTTAGTCTAACACTACACTGAAATGCTACAGTGGTTTTTGTTTTTTTGTTTTGAGGCACCTTTCATCCAAGTGCTGATTACCGGTGCCAGCTTATTTTTTGTTTTGAAAACCATCAATCGTCCCAAGTTATTTTTGTGCAAGTTAATAAAAGAGTTGCTCTGGGATAAAACTAGTAAAGAGCAGCTTACCTTTCTCTGACGGTTTCTGCACACCAGGAAGATGAGGACCAGCAGTAAGATGGCACCCATGCCCACAATGATGACAGGGAAATTTGACACAATTGTCACTATCAAAAGTAAAGTTCTCATTTGACTGGCAGAGTCATCATCAATGGTTGCCGTCTGGAAAAGCAGGGAAATTTCGATATTACAAAAACAAAATGGAACACAGGCAGGCTGATGCAAATTTATTGTGTCTAAAACAGCAAGAAAATGTATATCTGCATACCTCATTGACATACATAATTGGAAATATGGTTTCATTCAGAAATTTTGTTTGGCTGAAAGAGAGAAATGCAACAAAGATTAAACCTTTAGAGATGAATTCTCGATGAGTTTTGTGGAGTTGAAAAACGCTGTGAAATGTGTCAAGTTAAACAACTCATGGAAGTACCAAGCTGTTACTTACGGGAAGCCAGCGACTTTCTTCATTATGACATTGAGCTGGGCTCTCTTGCAGGCACGAATGGGAACCCCAGTAGTCTATAATAAAATTAATATAACAAATTAAAATCTTTAAAAATGAAGTTTGATCTATTTGACATACTACTATGAGTATATATGCAGCAGGGTATATTGTGATGGTTCTACTAAGAATTTCAACTTACAGTATCATATGCAATGTATTTAATCAAGTTCTGACTGCTAGTTTAAGTTTGTCATATCTTGAGTATTATAAACAATGTGGTTTTCTCAAAACACCATATGCAGCAAATCATGTTAATGATAACAGCTATCTTAATAGATGATAGACACATCAATACAGAACAGAGAAAAAAACATGTCCTAAGCAAACCCACCGGGTTAAGATCAAGGTAAGTCTCATGTTCTTCCTTGTTTGGATTCATTCCTTCAATGGCTTCAATATATCGGCTTTCAGCTTGGTAAAAATGTGGGAATGACACAACTATAGGTGCTCCTATAAAAAGCAAACAAATGGAGAAATGTCTTAATATATGCAAGATAGAAGTGAAAATCTGAAATCAAACCATGAACATTAAATAATGCAACAGAGAATGTTTGTGTGCATTGTTCAGTGGTGGGTAATCCAGGTTGAGAAATTTAAATTCCACCTCAGGATTTTGTTTCAACTGCCTTGTTGGTTCCACTGCGGATATGCTGAGACACACATCAAGTTGGAGCAAAATCCCGAGATAAATTTTTAATTTCTGGACCTGGATTACTCACCTCTACATGTCACTTTAAAAGAACATCTAGGTCCAAGCAAAGGGCATAGAACATGTAAGCCAGCAAAAAAAACTAAAGTTAGCAAACAAACGTTAACACTGAGAAGATGATTCCGCTGATCCTCTGAACTTGTTCTGAAGCCAACTCTGTACACAAGATTAAACCAGCTATCACAGTTTGCAAGCTAAGAGCATATCTTTTTTTGCACAAACCACAGGTAATCAGGTGCAGTAGGACACTGACCTTTCATGGAGTAGACAAATTCCACTTTTTGTTTGCTTTTTGTGACAGTTTGACCATGCCCCAAATTTACTCCAGCTAGTCAAACAGCAGTGAACCAGTTCCTGCAAGTCTAGCCTAATTTTCACTTCCCTAAAGGTGAACATGTCCTCTCACAAAGCTTGATTTTAAACTAACCAGGGCAGGCGAAATTCAAAAGCCAAATGTCAGTGAAAGCACGTGCATGGTTAAAAAAAAGAATAAAGAAAAAAAAAGCACTGCTATCAGCAATGCAACATATGGAGGAAGTAATAAAGATATTTTACATGGCTGTGTTCCAATCAATGAAGCTATTGTAGGTCATCCTGGAGTGGATGGTCCTGAATTAGAGTTACTTATTAAGCGTTTGTGTGCTGAACTCTGACTTATATCACAAAGAGTAAACGGAGACAGACAGATCAGAGATTAACGAGTTGAATGGCCAAACACGATTAGGAGGAAAGCAAAAATTTAAGCTGGATACCTGGGAAAACTACATTCCAAGTGAACTTGTTATGACTTTGAATATGTACTTATAGTTTTAATATGTACATACAGATGCTTTGGAGAGGCATCACAAATGTTCAAACTTGAAGAATCTTGCAAAAGTTTAAAGAACACCCACAAAATAAAATAAAGGCTTTTGCTAGGACCATATGTTTTATTTATTTTTGTGCTTGTATGCTCTTCAGCCAAATTAACTATAGGTCTCAGAGCTTGTCAATTTAAAACTGCAAGCATTTCCTGCAGATAAGCATTCAAAACACACCAGCCTTGCTTTAGAATGTCACGCCAGACAGTGATGTAAAAACAGCACCAACACTCTGCAACCACACTGGCAACATTCAGCATTTCCTTTTGGACAAGAGATACTGTTTGAAAGTATTAAGTATGTGTGTGTGTCTGTTTGTAGCTATAGGCAACACCACTTGAGACAGTTATAGATGAGTCATCCAACCAAAACAGATATAGAACATATGCCACTTATTAACATTGACTACTAGTGTCTCTCTAACATCAGAATATTTTGTTGTGCTCATAGTTTTGTTCGAAATGGCAAACAAATGTTAGATTCATTACATGTAAAGTGACATATTTCAAGCCCAATTTGTTTAAATATTGATATTGTTCAATAGTTATTTACTCAAACTCAAAATAAAATAATCCCAGATTCTAGATTTCTAATTTTCATGAGCTATAAACTTACAGATCAACAACAAAACAAAAAAGCTGGAAGCTATTAGCCACCAGGCAAAGGAAGCTTATAACTTCCAGTTAGCGAATGTGTGTCCAAACCAAAACAAATGCCTGAAATTTTATAAAATTGTCAAGACATCTAAAAATACATTTATTTATGCAGTAATGCGCATGTTTGATTTTTCTCTAAACTATCCCTTTAAAGTCATGATGTCAGTCCCCACCTTCTCGGCAAACGCTGACTTTGAGAACTCCTTTGCCCAAGCACTCCTTAGCAGGCACACAGAAACCAGCGTTGTTTGGGTTCTCATCTGGGTCAGCCAGGACATCAGGAGGGGGAGCAAAGCGGAAGGCAGGGATTCCCTTTACTTCTGTGTCACTAACATACGCCAGATGAATAGACCTACATGAAAGAAAACAACAGTCTAAGTGTGCAGTAGACCTCCATTTACCCAAAATAAGGCTTTAAATGGGACGTATGCAATTTGAATTAAAGGCTACAGCAACTGTACCTGCACAGATCTGCAGCAAAGATGTAGAGGAGTTCTTTCCTGGACAGGAAGGTGTGGAATACACTGCCATCTGTACCGTTGATCATGTTACTCTGCTCTGATGACCACCAGTTCATCTTGCTACAGGATCAGAACACACCGTAATGTTAAAGATTAGTGTAAAGATTTAATACTAAATCAGTCGGAGATGCTTCCACACCATAATATGATTAAAAAAAGCATTTTCATGTGTACTTTTAATTAGCAAAATAAAGGACAGATCATTGGAGGGTTCCTGCAACTGAACACGAGATTAGGAATTAAGTAAGACTGGGAATTTCAAACATTCTTTAGAACAGCGCCATGTCACTACCCTACCAATTGACTTTTCTTAGACTTTAGACTTTGAGATTTGCTTGGCATGCACTCAACGCAAGCACTGAAATTTCAACAAGCAGATGTTTAGGTCAGGGCATTTCACAGATCAAAAACTTCTCAGTAAGTAATCTAGGCCAAGGGGACATAACGCAGAGCACTGTATACCTTATTCCATTCCATGTGTCAATCTTGCCATAGTCCAAGTAATTCTTCTCTCCAGTATGGAAGACAAATTCACCTTCATGAGTTCCATTTTTCTAATAAAAAAATAATGTAATCAATCAGACTTCATCTAAGCAGTGCAGGCCTAAAACAACCACATGGTTTAGAAGTTGCTAAACATGTTTGGTGGTCACCAAACCAACAACTGTAGAAAATGAATCACTGATGCAAGAATACAGGAATTATGCTTATCAGCATATGGAAGATAATCTTATCTTATTTTTAACCTCATTATTATAAAATTTGGTCACTGTATCTAACCTAGGCCTTTAGTATATATCTGTAGGTCAGATGACATTGACATATTTAAAACAACCAGTTGGAGTTTATGGCAAAAAACATAAGATACACTCCGAGGTAAAAGGTTACAAAGGCTTTTAGAGTGTCACTAAAGATATCAGAGTGTCACACAATGTTTTGGATTGGTAGACTGGAGATTCTTACCTTATACATGAGGCCAAAGTGCTCGTCTACTTCAGGCTTTAAAGAATGTAGTTTAGTCATCAGCGGGTCCTGGAAGCCCCACAGGAACTCATGTACAGTGCGTGTCATGAACATTTCAACACCCAGTGATTTTATATACATGGAGATCAGCGGACGGATTAAGAAGGAATACGAGGCCATTTCATTTATCACAGCCTGTAGAGAGACAAATGAAACAGTCGATTTCTACATGTCCAATGGAGCTGTGCATTGTTACCATGTTTTTTCACCAGGACACCACTTGAGCTCTATCTAACAACAATGAATTCATGGGCTCAACGTTAACAGATTGAGAGTATTAATTAGCCCCACCAGAAAATCAAAGAAAAACTCACAATAAACGGAATGTTGGGGGTGGTCAAGAGATCCACTGTGGGGTCTCCCACTGACATTTCCGGAAGGAACACGAAACTCTTGGGATTCGTGGCAAAGATCTTCGTGCCATTCTCCAAGAACGTCACATTTTCCCGTGGCCTGTATTCCCTGACATTACAATCAAAAGATATTTAGTGTTAATGATGCTAGGTAATTATCTCAAGTCTTTTGAGCAATCTTGGTATTAGATTACCAAAGAGTTGGAATATAAAATATAAACAAAAAAGGCTTGTTGGCTCATAGCGCAATGCATGAAAAACCACTAAATTCCATGATGTCTGACTAAACATTTCCTCTGTTATTGTCATCTACTTCTGACTTCCTTCTGCAGCTGTGCCACTTCTGCAGTACTGTGACATATACATATACCATATCAACGGGCAGTTACATTCGTAAACAAATAATTAGAAGAGTCATTTAGTAACCTAGAGCTTTATAGGGAGTTTAGACAGAGGTTTAGAGAGGCCTACCAATCAGCCCAATTTCCTGAAATTAGCAGGTTTGAAGAAAAAAAATAAGAAAGAAAGAAAAGAAAAGAAAGAAAAAAAAAAAAAACACACAACTACTTCAAGCTTTCTACACAAGATTGAGATAAGATCTATGTCTACCTTACCTGTAGGTATAGGGGCCCATTTGAGTCACACGGGGCTTTGCTCTGCCAGCCAAGAAGTCTTCAGCATTGGTAACATTGAAGAAGAAATACTGCATGTAAACTGGAGGTGGGGGGTTTATCCAGCCAGCTAATACTCGACTGTTCTCAGCCAGAGTGATTTCCTGCAAAGCAAAAGAAAAAGCCAATGAAGTACATCAAAATGATGCTCGAACCAGACCAAGCCCTATACACACCTCTTAAGCAAGAAAAACACAAATGTTAAGTAACCTTTGTACAATGCAGAACTCGGACTCTTATGACCCCTAAGCAGACATCCAAATCACATTTTACTTCCTATACTGACAACCTCTTCCCAAAACTTGAAAGAAAGACTAAGAGTTTGTGGTTTAACGTTGTCTAGACCTGAAGCTTTCTGTGTGCCATGTGAAGTCCAGGGTCACGTCAGAAATACAGCACACAAATACAAAATAGTGCTGCAATGTGGAAAAAGCACAGAACCAGAGAGGGTCACAAATGGCCAGCCATAAAAAGAACAGACAATGTTTAGTCAGCAGTACATGACAGACAGAAGCTTTGCCGTACGTCTTAGTGTTGAATAAAGCAACTTTTCTCTGTCATGTCATCTAAAATCTTAAACAGGAAATTGACTGGGGCTAAGCTAAGCACTTATGGTTCTCCTTAAGCTGGTTTGGGGTGAAGAGAATGCATTTTCAGCGAGAAGAAAAGATGACAAGAACTCTTCCCAAATTAAATTTCAAAGTGAAAAAAAAACAATGAATAACTGAAAGGAAGAGTACAGAGTTAACTAACAGTACTTTCCAAGTGTTAGATAGTTCAAGAACAACTTGATGACATCAAAACAATAACATTATCACACACAGTTGCCTTGAAAAGTAGATAATGCTATCTGGTTTCAAAAACCTTGAGCAGAGAACAGTAAAACTAAATCTCCTCCATGAAAATAATCAACCCTGGCTGTCGTTAAACAAGAATGTTTTCACCTTTCTCTATTAACATCTATTCGTTTTCTAGGAAAGTTAGGAGTGTGCCAGTGGACTCAACTTGCTAACAGTATAGAAAATGAACTACAGTTCAGGAACACTGACAAAAATTGTACTATGGACATGTATCCAATGGCAATTCAATCCACTTACTGGAAATAAAACTCCTTTTCCAAAGAAAGGACTAGAATGCATGATTTAAATAAAAAAATTAAGGGAAAAGTTTCTTATTATAGTGTTATGCAAGTTTGCAGTGCACAATTTTTATGGTGCTTTAAACTACAATGCTGAGAAATGTCTCACTCACATCCCGTTTCAAAGGCATTTACTGCTTAGTTTCTTTGTGTTGGAGTAAAGTATGATGTACTTGAGAAACTCTACAGCCATTCAGCTTGCTCATCCATGTGTATTAAAACTCAGTTCTAGCTTGGTCACGCAGCTCCTTCACAACAGACCTAATCTGACTCAGCTTTACTGAAGCGCTACACTGATCTTTCTTAATATCTATAAACGTTTTGTTTACACTGCTGAAAATGTGTGTAGGCTCTTGGATTAGGACTAAACAATTACTTCAAAATGTCAAATACCGGAATTTACCAGACCACACCTAGTATTTAATCTCCACTTTTCACTGCGTCATGACTAAGTACACATCACCTTAAACACATTTATGCAGCCTCAGTGGAAAGATTCATTGTCCCAAGGTTCTCCGCCAAGATACTTCATGTTTAATGGAGCTAAATACTCCATGAAAATGCCTAAATGTACTTCTGTACACCATATAAGTCACTCAGTTTCTTAATAAAAACCACTCTTTCATTTAAATGAGATAAAGTTGCTGAAAAGCTATAAAAACAAGGTACTACTAATCCCAAGGCAAATGGCCATGTTCATCAGCCTTGAAAAGAAAGGTCTGTAAATGTCCTTCAAAGACATAATCAACACTAAAGACCTTGAACCTGTGTCACTATAAATTCAATTCCGTATATTTACTTTTTATTTTTGCTTTCAGCAGACAAGCAAATATAAAACTAGACTGGACATGTAGGTACAAAAACTGGCTTGATGTAAATTTTGCTGTGATATGCACAAGTGACTCTACTCCTGTTCGTAATTTAGGGAAAGTATGTACAGTAAACTTTCATCACTTTAACAGAAGTCCGTTTACAACTTTAAAAGAAGATCATTCAGAGCTGAGAAGAGCATGGGAAGGTCACCATAAAACAAAAACTGCTTAACCTTACAGCCAAGGGCTATGTCAGCTAAATAAACTAAAACCATTCCACACCTTCCACACCCTGTTCAACAAGCATGCGGGTCCTAAGGGCTACAAAAAGATGCTAATTCATTTGTGCCTGTCCACATAAAGTTCCAGGATGTGAGGGGATTTTGTTTTTTTAAACACAAACACACACACACACACACACACACAGTCATTTCCAACAAAAATAGAATGTACCCGAATTTACTGAAACACTTTTACCCAATGGTGGCTACAGTTGCACCAACTCAAATAATTTTTTGAGTTAATGTGTCACCATATTTATGAACATATTCTAATAAGTTCTGATTTTAAAACCACTTAAAATCAAGGAGTGATTTTGCTGAACCTGTATGTATGTAAGTTATGTTATATATATATATATATATTTAAATGTCACTATTTTTAAGGAAAGCATGTTCCCTATCCTCCTTCTATTTCAGAAAAAAAGGAGCCACTATATATAGGAGAAACACTACCTAAGAGAAATTTGTTTGGGGTGGGGGTTACAGAATTTAAACTATTTCTCTGGGAGAATTCTCCTGGCTTCACTAAAGACCCTTCCCCCACCATTCCTTCACTACCACACCTCCCTCTACCACCTAACTTCTCATGAGAAACCCGAACAAATCAGCTGTTTGAGGGATAAACCTCCTAACACTGAAGGGCGAAAAGCACCTCGCGTTTAAAGCTGGGAAGCACCTTCCTGCGCAGTATGACAGACTGTCTGACCAACTAACCGCTGACTGAAGCACATGGAGTATTTGGCTGTGTGCCTCACGAGCTTCTGGACGACGTGTCTATATACAAACAAACATACAAAAAAACACAATTTTTCTCTGACTCAGTCAAGTCAACTGACCTGATCCAAGTCCGAGAACAACACAGAAACTAGCTAGAGCAGGAAACTGTCCCACACGAGGCAGTGATCAGACATACAGGAGATCTGCTCTTTCGAGCTTGCTTTAAGTGACATTTTAAACAAAACCATTACCAGTCTCAAAACAGTTACACCAGCCAGTGAACATGTTACACCAGTCACACTAGTCACCAAACCGTTACACTAGTCACCAGTTACACCAGTCAGTAAACCGTTACACTAGACAGTAAACACTTACACCAGTCACTATACCGTTACACTAGACAGTGAACACTTACACTAGTCACTAAACCGTTACACCAGTAAGTAAAACCGTTACACTACTCACTAAACCGTTACAACAGTCAGTACAGTTACACTATACAGTAAGCAGTCACACCGGTCACTAGACATGTTAGAGTAGTCACTACCCCGTTACACGACCATTACAATTCCGTAACTTCTGAAAGTCGCTAAGCTTGCTAGCGCTACACACCCACTGTGTATTACTGATACAACTACGTGTCCGAAATTGTGTTCTATACTCCACAAGCCGAGGATTCGGATAAAAACAGTTAACAATGTTCAAATATAGACCTCTTACCTTTTTTATCCGTTCCTGGATCATTGTTTGGAAGACCTGAGCCACCAGGAGGGCGATCCCCACGATCAGCAGATGAGCGCACACAATCCCGGTGGCGTAAATGGCACAAGATCTTCTCGTCATATTGCCTACAAAAGTAACTTAAGGTAGTGAAAAGTGATTTAATACTGACGTCCTCCTCTGACTTTTAAGTCTTTCTTAGCGCTCAGCTAGCTTCTTCCCAACTCGAAGTCTTGACACGGCAGCTAGTAGTCGAGTCACCGGCTAGTCTACAGCAGTCAGTCCGTTTTAGCTCTGGCTTTGGGACACAACCATGATCTTTCTTCTGAAGCGAATGAATGAGTGCTTCTCAGCGATGCGGCGACGGACTTCTCAGCTAGCAATGCAGAGGAAAGGAGGACCACCTCTTCTCCCCCCTCACACACTCCATTCAAATGAAGCCAGTCATGCGAGAGCTTCAGTTTTTTGGTGGCCGGGGTGGTGATGGGTGGGGGCTAATAGACAGCGATGCCCGAGTTGCCAGGTTCGCCGTTTTTACGTCAAACGGTCAAGGTGGAAAATGCAGCGCCTAGTAAAAACTTACAGGGGTCTTGTTTTGGGCTAATTTCAAAATGTGCACAAAAACACTTATTATAAGATTGTAAAAATGATGGATATCTGATTGTATCGTACCTAATAATAATACTTGAAAACCTAAAAACTGGCAATGAACAGCTGCTTAATAATAATAATAATAATAATAATAATAATAATAATAATAATAATAATAATAATAATAATAATAATAAAGTACATCCATCCATCTTCTTAATGGAAAAAGGGACAGCCATGGACTACTGGTAAGGATCTGGTCTTGTGACCAGAAGGTCGCTGGTTCGATCCCCAGACAGGACATGACTGAAGTGCTCTTGAGCAAGGCACCTAACCCCCTAACGGCTCCCCAGGCGCTGGTGAATAAGGGCTGCCCACCGCTTCGGGCACAAATTCTCACAGCCTGCACGAATGGGTTAAATGCAGAGGTCAAATTCCGTTGTGTGAAAAATCACAATGGCTAAATTGGTTGCTCTTAATCTTAATTACACTCATTAAAAAATTATATCAAAAAGTCAAAAAAGTGCACACAAAGGAATTTGACCTCCACATTACCCCATCCTTGAAGTGACACAATAGAAAGCAGTGAACACACTTGCCCACAGCAGGTCTACAGCACCTGGGTAGTAGTTGGGGTTTAAGTGCCTGGCTCAAGGGCACTTCAGTCAACTCCTGTCATGTCCATGTCACAGGGATGGTTCCTTAATCATAAGCCCATGGCTGCTCAATACTACTACTACTACTACTAATAATAATAATTGTTGTTGTTGTTGTTGACCAATGCACTTACACACAGAGGAATTTGACATCCACATGCAAAATACAGTGAAACACACTAGGAGGCATTGTGCAAACTTGTCCAGAGAAATGGGCAGCCAAATCCACTGCACCGAGGGAGCAGTTGTGGTTTAGTAGTAGTAGTAATTGTAGATTTGTAATGAAATATTTTGTTATCCTTTATATCACAGACACGCCTGTGACTGGACTCTTTAGACTCTGGGCAAATTTCAGCTTATGAGGTGAGGGTTTTAGGGCGACATTGAATGGTAGAATTCTTCGGAACCTGGCATCCCTGGCGATGCCTCACTACAAGCTGATGTCACACTTTAAATGTGCTTTTAAAACGGCGCTGTCAGACAAAACGAAGCCCGAGTACAAATGCTGAACTAATTAAAGCCCTGTCCTCGGCAGAAGTGCAAATAAAGCGAATAAAGCTGCTGGTTCATATAACGTTTAAAGGAGATAACAGTAACCTTTGTTATAAAGAAAAGTTTACTTAGCCGTGTCTTGGTCAACTTTTGCTGTGCATGGGTGGAAATGATCAGCTATTGATCTGGCAAATGTGTCACTAAGCACTTGTTTATTATGATAATAAAGCTGTTAATGATCAGATGCTACTGTAGCGAGATTATATGAGTAGTCCGTGTGTTGAAACAGCTGTTAGCAATCCTACTTTGAGTAGATTTTATACCACCTTAAGTATTATAAGCAACAATAAAAGTCTGTTTCTTTCGCCTGCTAAACAGGACGCCAGACACAGCGGGACACTCATATTTTTTAAGTGACAAAGACGCGGACCGTTATGTCTTATCTCCTTTCATGGCTCCTTAAACAGGCGTTCAGTGAACATGAATAATGAGAAGAGTGATGAGTTTCGTAAACCTTTTGTTCAAAGAGCTCGCGATTTCATTGGTTAACGTAGTCCCGGACCACCGTTCTAACTCCACCCACTGAGGCATCTGATTGGCCAGAGGCGCATGAGCGCGATGCTGAATTTGATCGACTGATTTCGGGGCGGGGCTTATTTAAAGGGACCGTCTCGTACGTCGCCAATCGCGTGTTTGTCAGCCTGTAGAAGCGGAGAACAGAAGAATAAAACGGTGTTTTTCTTTGCATTGTAATGCGCCTTTGAACATCCACAATAAGCATCTGGGATTGAAGCTTTTGTTTTATTTTAAACATCCAGGCATATAAGTTTATTGTGCAGTTTAGGGGGAAAAAGATGAACTGTGTTCAGTTCTCCACCTTTCACAAAGCAAATAGACATTTAAAATTGCCCAGCATTGTTACTGTTGAGTAATATAAATAAACTGGGTTGTTTTAGTTTCACTGCAGCTAAGTTTTTGAACAAAATGTCTTTATTTTGCTGAAACAAAAAGTATAAATTAAGCAGCAAGATATTAAATATTTGTAATAAGTACATATTATAGAAAACATAATTAGAACAATTATATTTTTCCAATAAGGTGCACTTTATGCTTTTTATACTGAATGTATGTATTTAAATTGGATAGAAATTGAACATGTAATTGAAGTGCTTAAGCTCAGACTTTAGGCCTAAAAGTAAAAAAAAAAACACAAAAACAAAGTGCTTGCCACAGTAATGTGAAGAAACAGGAAGAAACTGTCTAGCTCAATTGTATAGATCTGCAGTATCACCAGTGTTTATTGAACAACACATTCAGTGCTTGGCTAAGGGAATTTCTTCCAGCTTACCCATGGTAAAGGCCTATTAAATTAAATAACTCCATAAGATTCTAATGTCATGTCCTAAACAGTCCTTTTAGTAACTTACTGGGATAAAGCCAGTCACTCTAACTGTGCTGTGGGAACATTTTGCTGTATACAAACATCCGAGTAATTAAGCAGTTTAGGCCAAAATTGACATTAATTTCCTTGTTTCCCGTGTTTTTTTTTCCTTTTGTTAGCCTGTAGGATTTTTCCTTAGTGGGGAAAATGTGTCTCACATGTTTGGACAGTTGATAAAGCTGAATAAACACAGCCCACTAGCAGCTGTTAATAATACAAAATACTGTTTATTCCTATGGAGGTGTGGTGTAGTCGCAGAGAGAAAAGTTCATTAAATAAGAAGGCTTATATAAGCAGGTAAATATACCCGGTACTGAAGCAGATACCATAAGATGTGCAACACACTTCAACTCAGGACATTTTAAAGATCTTATAAGAAACTATCAATGCATCAATTTGAGTTCACTAAAAGTGTAAGTCAGCTCAAAGCTAGTGAGCATATCTTAATGTGTGCAGTAACACACAGTGTTGCCATACCAAACATGCTAGTTGTGGTGATTCTTGATTGGGTCTTTGATGCTTGTTATCTCTGGGTGGGGGTGGGGGGTGGGGGGTTGAGGGACATTCAGGCCATGAAGCATCTGTGCAAACAAGAGAAATGAAAACAGACTACAGTCATAAGTGGAATTCTACTCTGTCTTGTCAGCAGAAGAGGTTAGATATTTTAATGAAAACAGTGAAAAAAGGCACCATAACTGTTTTTCATTAAATGGATAGTCTATGTGTCAGTGAGTTTTGAATCAGAGAATCAGTGTTTTTTGTGTATGTCATGTGGGGCTTTACTGATGTAAAACAGAGATTGCAGCGCACAGCAGCTGTCATCAACACCTGTACTCCCATACCTTCATTCAGCGATCTAATCAACCAATCAACACACTGCATAAAATCATGCAGACATGCAGATACAGGAACAATAGCTTCAGGTGAGGGTGGCATTCTATACCTGTGATTTTCACTTACGACAGTTTCCAGGGTATGTTCAGAGTGTAGCAATAAATAAAACATCCAGTTCTGCAGAAGAAAGACCTAGTTGAAGACAGAGTTCAACTGAAAATAGTTTAAACTGACAGAAATGCTACAACAACAGAGATAAACACTCTGTACTATTGTGAGCATGTTAAACCTTAACTTAGACTGGCTACAACAGCAGAAGACCACATTGGGCACCAGAAGCTAATGTTGTTGGCACAGGCTCACCCAAACTGGACAGTTGACGACTGAAAATCATAACTTGGTTTGATGAATCTCAGCTTTTGCTAAGACACACTACTTTTAGGGTCACACCAATAGCATAAGTCGATGGACCCAAGATCCCTTATCTGAATATTCCAGGCTGGTGGAAGTGACATATCAGTGTGAAAAATGGCACAATTTGGCTAGTTAATATCAAGTAATCATTGCTAGAATGCCAAAGCCTTGTTGCTGACCCTGTGCTTTCCATCACAAAGTACAATTTTCTAATGGTTGATTCCAGCATGATAGTGCACCATATCACAAATCAAACATTGTCTCAAACTACTTTCATGAACAATGACAGCACAGTCAGTACTCTTCAGTAGCCAAGTTATTGGTTCTATTCCAGTAGAACACATTTGGGATTCTGTAGAACAGAAGAATCACAGCATGAAAGTGAACCTGAAAAGTCTACAAAAAATGTAATGCAATCATGGACAAGAATCGCAAAGGAATGTATCCAAGATCTTGTGGGATTCATTCTAAGAAGAACTGAGTTTGTTCTGAGAAAAGTGAGGCTCTACCCAGTATTAGTATAATGTTTCTAATAAATAGCTTGATGAATGTAGATCTATTCATTTTTTTTATATACTGAACACAGTTCACAATTCAAAATATTTAACACAGATATAAATCCAAGTGCACTATACACACAGTAGAAAAAAGAGTATCATAAAGTGTTCATGAATTTGCCTTCCTTCTTAAATAGGTTCTGGCACTGTGTTAAATGTAAACGCCTTGCTCAGTCATTACTCTTATTGTACTGCACTTTGAAATGTTGGTTTACTCTAAATGACACATGCATGTGATCAAGCCCAGACAAGACTCTTATCTACTAAATGCTTTTAGATTTTACATGGCCTGTATCAGGTTTGAATGTATTTTTAATTTGTTTGCAAATGCTAATAGTGAACATATGCTAACTGGGCAAAGAATTAGTCCCCTTGCGTGTTTAACGTGGTAGTAGCTTCAGTCTCCTGTAAATGGCACTGCACAAGGATGCACTAACAATGAATGAATATTACACTTATTTGGTGCCTTTCTAATTCTCAGTGATGCTTCTCAGTCAACACAATTCATTTACACACTTGCAACTCAACTACACACATCAGCGAGAAGCGGCAGTCAATCATGGACAGCGTCTCAACCAGAAGCGACCGTCCACCTGGAGGACTGCATGGAGCACTAGAGGGATCACTCGGGACACTCAGGCCAACCATATCTAAGCATACACATATACATTCATACACAGACATACACGATCATTCACACACACCAGGGTCATTTAGAGCCAATTCACCTGATCTCCATGTTTTTGGACTGTGGGAGTCTCCAGAGGAAACCCACACAGACACAAGGAGAATGTGGAAACTCCACCCAGATGGGGTTTTGAACCCAAGACTCCAATGCTGAGAGGTGAGCATGCTAACCACCAAGCCACCATGCCAAAGTGTAGATGATCGGGCTATAAATACCTGCAGGGTGTGTGATGGGATTCATAAATTGAGAAGAGGTGGTACACGCCATTATCATTTACACTGAAGTAGAAATGGACTCCTGCTAGCAACAATCAGACTGAGGCTGCCAGGCTGATGCACTTTTATTTTGACCCCATATGGATGCAACTATCACTATTCATTCATTCATTCATTCATTCATTATCCCACCTGCTTAATCCTTATCAGGGTCGCGGTTAGTCCCCTACCCCTTCACTGGGCGCAGGGCAGGGCATTACACTATTCAACCAAGCCCAGGACAGGGCGCCAATCCATCACCGGGTGTACACATATGCACGCACACACACACACACATTTTTTACGGACAATTTAGAGTACCCAATGAACCTGACCTCCATGTTTTTGGACTGTGGGAGGAAACCGGAGTCCCCAGAGGAAACCCACGCAGACACGGGGAGAACATGGAAACTCCGCTCAGATGCGGACTCGAACCCAAGACCTCAGTGCTGAGAGGCGAACGTGCTAACCACTAAGCCACCGTGCCGCCACTATCACTATTATTAATATCATTATTGTTTTACACTACAGCACAATGTCAGACTTAACTGATGATGTAAATTTATATCAGTAGTCTGATCAGAGGAGGATGGTTCCCCTTTGCGAGTCTTGGTTCCTCCCAAGGTTTCTTCTTCCAGCCTCGAGGAAGTTTTTCCTTGTCACTGTTGACTTTGGCTTGCTCGCACCAGGTGTTGGGTTTTGATTCAAATTGTCTGATGCTAATTATATAAAGCTGCTTAATAAAAAGCAACATCAGTTGTGAAAAGCACTATATAAATACATTTTGATTGATTGATTGTACAGTGCCGTAAATCCCAGTCTAAGAAATTCCAGTCTATAGGTATTCTCCCAAATACAGTTTGCCCAAATTCAATCATTCCTTTTTGCCAACCATAAACCCATCTGCTTTCCTGCATCAAACAAGACATTCACTGCACTATACCACCTCTTCTCAATCTGTGAATCTTGCTTCACACCCCACAGGTATATATAGCCTGATCATCTTCGTGCAACATAATTTGCAGGAGCCTGAAATTACTACCACCTTAAACAAGCAACATGACTCATTTTTTTGTCTGGTGAGCTTACTTGCTTATTGGCATCATCATCAATAACCAATGTAAGTCAAAGTCTATCAGTATTTTTAATAAATGAACAAAAATAATCTGAATACAAAGCCTAGTCAAGCCAAATGGACTGCTATTAGTAATGTACAAGACTGCATGAATGGATCATAGTTTGGTATAATGGTGCAGGTTGATTCTTGTTTTATCGTTTATGCCAAGCCTTTAAAAGTATCTGCAATCTGCAAAAAAATTCTGATAATTGTTCTTTTTTGTCCTAAATTTAAGATTCATTCAAAACACAGGTTGTGTTCTTACACATCCTTCAACATGGTGTTTGAACACTTCTGTAAATGAGACATGTAGGTATGAACCTTACTTAATATGTCCAAGAACCTCTGAGGAACATTTGGGAGAGTCACAGTGATCTCAGGCTTTTTTCTCAGAATTTATTTTCTTAAAAACAGTTTTATGTTCCAACAAATACATAGCCCATTTGTCCTCTGACAAATGAAGTGAGTTCACATGAAACTGTTTTGTGTTGCCTCTTTTGTTCCATGTTCCTGACAAGTCAGCCAGTCTCTTCCTCTGTTTGCCACCCGAACTTTGTTTTCTCTCT
Source organism: Crenuchus spilurus (assembly GCA_036984385.1). NCBI lineage: Eukaryota > Metazoa > Chordata > Actinopteri > Characiformes > Crenuchidae > Crenuchus > Crenuchus spilurus. Next base: position 71,234 of record BRDA01003299.1, read on the forward strand.
CTTGCATGCAAATGTGTACTTTATGTATCCTCTTTTCAGACTGGAAAGAACATCTCATGATCTTTTGCATGCTACACAAGATCCAGCTATTTCCACCCATTTCCTGATTGAAATCTGTGGTATTAAAAGTTATCGCAAAGGTACGACAGTTGGCGATACATATTTTATAATCAGTGCAGTGAAACAACAGGGCCTTGTCCTTCTAATCTAAACTGAAGGCAGCATGTGAACAACTATTCATACATTCCTGAACAAGGAAACTTTTCATTCTAGAGAAAGCAAGTGATTTTTCCGCATTTTCTGCTGATCTGTATGACTATCCGTTCTTCATTGTTTTTACTCCACATATTTGACCTCATCAGAGGGCTGCACTGTCACACATACTGTATGTTTGAAGTCAAGAGCCCCTATGAACACAGCTGATTCACAGATTTGACCATTTGCTTTGTAAATAGGAGGCAAAGTAGGAGTGGAAACATGCAAATAGCTTTACTCCAAGAAAAAGTCCTTGGAAATCTATGCGTCAAACAAGTCTAACAACTTTCAACACATAGCATGGAAATTCATTTAAACACACTCTTCACACTTTTTTAAATGTACTAGGTTTACAGTACATTTGAATGGCCTTGTTGCTGAAAATGGACAAAGGGGGATAGTAACTAGTCATATTTGCTCGGATAGATGTACTGAAATGAATACAAATTAGTACAAAATCAGTTTTTAGAGATTTACTTTCAGTTAATTAGGCTTTTATTTAAACCAATGTGAAGTTGTTTTGAGGAAAGTTGCTTTTGACCGTTATATTTTAATAGACAGAAAGTTAATCATTCTCTTTTTGGGTTTAACTTCATTCCACTCTGCTGGTTCTGCACCTTTTCAGTTTTGCTGTTGTTCTTTGCTGTTGTTCTTTCTTTTCTGGTTAATAGTGGATATACTGGATACACTCTATCATGTATATTATTTTTTTATCTATACTCTTAAATATAGTTTTAAAGGAAAACTTGTAATTGGTAAAGAACCATTACATATTAAAGAAGTACTTTTATCTATAAAAATGTACAAAGTTACACATTTTTTCAACATTTTTGCATTATTCACTTGCAGAGATGTAAACAAAGTCAGAGTCGTTTAATGTGAAATGGTGCATTGTAAACTGACTGACTGTATATGTAGCCATTTTATTCTGCATCCATACAAATGAAGATACAAACTATACAAATGTAAATCATTTTGCGCTGTGGAAATTTTATTAAAAGCCATGCAAGAATGTTCCATAAAAGTTAATGGTTCAATGGCTTTGCCATCACCATCCAGAGTCCTAAGAATGCAAAATTGATCATGATCTCTCCCCATCACTACTAATATTTTGTCTGCTGGCTCAGGCGTCTGCTGGTCGTTCCATCACAGCTGAAAATCCTGCACTTTCCTCCAAGCACGTTTGCTTCCCAGTGATGATGTCCACAGTTCGAAAAGAGGAGGTGGCTGACTTCACATGCAAGAGAGGAAGACTATGCTAGTCTTCCTCATACTAAAGTCGGTGATTGGGAGGGGGTGGATTAATTGGCCATTCCAGTTTTGGGGCGAAAACTGCGTAAAAAAAAGTTATTTAACTAAGATAATATTTCCTCCTAAGATATAGAAAACACTATAGACAATGGTTTCTCTCACTTCCACTTTAAACAATTGTGAGTTGGTAAGTTTGTTTTGCAAATGCACAATTTCACAGTGAAACTGCTCTGAAATGTTCTCCAGGAACTTTTTGCCAAAATGCTTTTACTTGTACTTTAATGACTGGGTTTAGGCTACTGTACCTCGCTCTAGACATATTGTAAGTCATGTTACACATTCTGTATGATCCTTTAGGAATGCCACGCTGCACAGCCTGGTACAGCATGTTTGTTACAAAAGCTAACAGGATCTGGACACTCCCAGCCAGAGTGAAGACTGATACTCAGTGTGTAACCATGGGAGTAGAGCTTAGAGCCCAGAATCAGACCTATTCACGAGATGAGATTCATGGAAACTCAGATCTTTAATGGCAAAGAGAGGCAGACTGTGCTGAATTTATGTTGGGTAAAACTCTTCTCCAAACTCTCCCAGGAGAGTGTTTGACAGAAAACTTACCTCTACACCACTGTGACAATAGAAAACCATTTAGTGTGTATAACCGTTGTAGATTTTGAGGTTTTTTAAGGTTTGAAACATCTGAACAACCACCCTTTATGGAAACAAAAGGTTAATCAATGACTTTACTCTAAAGAGCACTTTTATAACAGAATCCAGTTGTAAATAATTAAAAAGAGCTGGTTTACATAAAACTTATGCAATCAAATAGTGAGATAAAAGTTAGTGGGAGTACAGAAAATATGATGTTAATGTGACAAGTATTTGTGATTTAGGGAGAGTCTTATCTACAATGTTACACCTGCACTACACAATTCAATTCCATTCATTCGTCATTCTATAACGGCACATCCTTCCCAGTTTCCCTGAACAGAACTTTAGATGGAACAGAAGCATTTGTCCTTGGTCTATTTTGTCCTTGTTTTGACCCAAGGTGTGGTGGACTTCCTAGAAATAACAGCACGCTCTTGTTAGAGCATTTGTAAACATTCAGATGGGTGAGGGAATTTAAAGGAAATTGGGGTTGGCTAGAGGAGCCATCATTCCTTGTGAACTAATGACCACATACATATGTGAATGCTATCCTCTATACATTTTTGACATTACCTATAGTGATTCTTGACGGTACAGCATACAGATGTTTAGAAACAGGGAGGCATATTTCCGAGAGTTTATTGTGTTATAATGGGAAGCCATCCGTCTTGAAGTTATGGAAAAGTCAGCCATAAATCCCTGAGCGCAGAAGTCAAAAATACGCAGAAGCCTTTTTGAATTGGCAATAAACAAACAGCAAAGATCCTTTGCTTCCAGCTTTAATGTTTCCCTCCATTGTCCAAGTGTTCTCACTGACAGTTCAAATTCTCCTGAGAAAAATTTGGGTCATCCTGTTAGTCTGCTGTTCCCAAAACTGTACACGTGAAGATGACTGATTGAACTTCAAGACCAAACCCTGCAAACATGTGCAAGGCCATCAAAACACACACAGCTTATTCCTGACAGGCAGCTATTTCTAGCACCATGTAACACATCATCATCACTTACTGTATCATGACTAAACATTGTGTTCATTTTGTCAGTATGTCTTTACCATTTATTCACTTACCATTAAAAAAATTAATGTAGAAATAATGATGTTTGGCAAATTTACACTATACAATTAAATTTTTATGACGTTTACAACACTGATCAAGACATAATTTAGCTTTCTCTGTAATTGTGCAAAGATATGAACAATACAAACTGTGTACAGTGGAACCTCAGTTATCTATAATTCTATTATCGTTGACTTTTCTTGGGGAAATGTTGTCTTGATGATCATTCATCCTCCCACATGACTCGCAGATAATTTTTGTGAAAATAAAGGATCCACCCACACATTTGTCACAAACTAAAACATGCCACACTAAAGTGACGGCGCGCAGCACTACCACCTGAAAACAGATGCGAAAACAATTAGCTGCAGAGAACCAGAACAGCAGATGTACAAAAACAACCACACCAGCACACTCTAAAACAGAGCGTAAACCCGTAAGAGTGATGTTAAATGTTCATTTATCCATTTCATTAGTCTTTTGTATTTATTTCTTGTGTTTTTCTGTATGTAAACTAGTTATTCTATATAATTTTTAATTTTTTATTTCTTTATTTATAATTTTACGCTGATTTTCTTCTAATGTATTTTAGTGGCCAATTAACTGCGCCCCTTTTATCAACTATCACTATGGCTTGCAATGTCACTGACTCTCTTGGGAGAGGCAGACGAGAACAGGCCTCCTCCGGCACCAGTGATGTCAAGCTCCTTTTTTGACGATATATTGCCGCTCGGCAGCTAGCGCACTCAGAGGAAAGCACAGAACCCCAGTTCTGATGGATCGCCAAACAGATCGTTGGATCGCCCAAGGCAGTCAACACTGTTTAAAGTGTTAAGGAGAGAGTGCCATCGTGCCCACCCAAAGAGAGAGCACAGCCAATGCTGCTCTCTCAAGGCCCCGGCTGTCGATGGCAAGCAGCATGATTGGGATTCGATCTCTCGATCCTTAAATCATAGTGGCAGCATTTTAGTCTGCTTAGCCACTCAGGGTCCATAAAATGTATTTTTGTTAATATTTTGGAGTGTCTGGAAGGGATTCATTGGATTTACATTATTTCTTATGTGAAATATTGTTTCAGTTATCGTTAGTTGCGGTTATCGTCAGACACTTTAGAACAGATAAATGACAAGAATTGAGGTTCCAAGGCCAGAAGTTGGAGGCTTTTCAATGCTCTGCAGCAGTATGTAGTTTTAACAGAGTACATTCCACAGGAGTATTAACATCACACTGATTAAAAGTGGTGGTCACATCAAAGAAATGTTTTTGCCACCTTATTTGCACGTTTACCCATTTCTACAGAACACACCTTACATATGTACCCATAACAATAAGAAATTAAGCAGTTTGCTAAATGTACTCTTCTGTTAATCTAATTACCGTCCATTTTCTCGAGGGACCTCTTAACCCCACCAGATCAAAGAGTAATGCCGTCCTTTGTGTATAGTTGCCTTTGTCTCAAAACTTACATAACTGACGTGTCTTTTGTATGCAGCTCTTGGTTTCCCCCATTTCTGGTACATCACATGGCCTGATGAATTTAACTAAGAGCGATTGGTTCAAAATGGAATTCCATCCTCTGTTCAGCAGCAGGAAGTTTCTACCTGTCTCAGCTGCGCCGAGGAGCCCTGGGGGAACAACCCTATAAACGTTTAACAATGCTGTACATGCCTTTAATTTCCCTGACGGCTGCTTTAATGGGGAAAACTCTCACTCAGGGGAAATATTCTCACGAGCTGCACAAGCAGTTTCATTGACACAGTCCCACACTCTCTGAGAATGAATATTCATATTAATATCTCTATATTATGGGATACTTCTCACTGGAAGCTTGTGTATGCTTTGTTGTTGATAAAGTTCAATATCACAATATTTTCAGAATGTCTCAGATCATATTTAAGGTTAATGAAGCCAGGATTTCTGACTGTTTTATACTAAAATAATGTAGATTGTGTTTTTCCCATTCCATTATCACACCCGCTTAATCCTTATCAGGGTTGCAGTTAGTCCCCTACCCCCTCACTGGGCACAGGACAGGGCATTACACTATACAACTAAGCCCAGGACAGGGCGCCAATCCATCACTCGTGCACACACACACAGACAATTTTAGAGTACCCAATCCACCTGACCTCCATGTTTTTGGACTGTGGGAGGAAACCGGTGACCCCGGAGGAAACCCACGCAGACATGAGGAGAACATGGGAACTTGAACCCAAGACCTCAGCACTGAGAGGCGAATGTGCTAACCACTAAGCCGTAGATAGTGTTTTCCATAACTTATTTTGTTTTGTGAGTTTTCTTTGTAGGGTGGCTCTCATCAAGAAAGAGGGAGAGGAGGTCAGATATCAGAAAAAGCCTCAGAGTAGAGTTGCCGCTCCTCCATGTTGAGAAGAGCCAGTTGAGGTGTTTTGGGAACTTGGTTAGGATGCGTACTGGATGCCTCTTTGGTGAGGTATTCCTGGCATGTCCAACTGGGAGGAGACCCCAAGGAAGACCCAGGACAAGCTGGAGAGATTATATCTCTCAGCTGGCCTGGGAAACCTCCCATATGAGCTAGAAGAGGTGAGTGGGAGAGGGACGTCTGGTTTACTTTGCTTGGGTTGCTACTCCAGCGACCTAAACTTGGAAAAGCAGATGATGATGGAAGGATGGATAACCTATTTTGATTTGTTCTGTTCTTCTTCACCTCTTACAATGATCCAAAGGGAATGTTACACAGTAGAAGACACATTTCCAGAACGCAAATTTAAAATATATGCAACATTTGTAGATGTTAAATAGTTGACATGATCTGAAGCCGACAGTAAATTCTCTTTATGGCAGGATCTGGATACTCTGAGCAAAAGTCCCTAAATAACCTTAAATGACAGAGGCACTTTATCCACAGTGTGGTGCTTATTACAGTGAAGTGTAAGTCACAAATTGACTTGCACACAGAGGAATTTGACCTCTGCATTTAACTAATCTGTGTAGTGAAACACACATACACACAAACTAGTGACCACACAAACACGAGGGTAGCACACGTGTCTGGGGCAGCAGCAGCCTATTCCACGACTGGGTGTTAGGGTACCTTGCTCAAGGGCACTTCAGTCATGGCTTGCCAGTTCAGGCGATCAAACCGGCTACCTTTCAACCACAAGGCTGGTTCTTTAACCACAAGTCCACAGCTGCCCCTTATGTATCAAATATGTCCACAATGTTGTTATGATTGAACTATATAACACAGTCAGTGGGCAAAGACAATAAATTACCAGTATAATCCGATTGTACAACTACATCCATAATTTATGCAATGCTTAAGCTAATTTAATCCCTAGTGACATTAATGGTTTTAGGGTGTGTTGGCATTTCAATGCACTTTTTCTGTTCCAGTACTGTTACTGTGTGAGTGAATGTGCTTCTTGCTTCAGCAGTGTCCAGGCTACACCTTCAGCATACACACACAGCTCATTAGAACAGTCACACCACTTGTTTTGATCGTCCTGACAGGTTTGACTTAGGAGTGTGCAGAGCAAACACAGTTAATTTCTATTTACTCTCATAGATGTGCCAAAGTGTCGACCTCAAATAAGTATCACACATGAAGAGCTGAAACAGGAAGAGTTCAGTGGAAGGACAGGCACATTTTATTGCAGGAAAAGATGGTTTTTAAAGAACAAAATATCAATATCAATCCAATGAATGTAGATGTTTCTGAAGGACAAGGATCTTGTCCAGGAGGGCTGATGTCCAGAGCAGTTTGGAGATTTCCCATCTCAGGCACACCTATTAAACCTGGCAGTCAACAGATGAACTGAACCAGGTGTGGTGAGCAGGAAAACCACCAAACTGGATTTGAAAATGTATGGGGTTATACAGTAAACATACATGAAGACAAAACAGATAATCAAACTCACTGCCCATCTGACAGGTAAAACAATAGTGAAGAAAACTGATTCATTCATTATCACACCCGCTTAATCCTTATTAGGGTCGCGGTTAGTCCCCCACCCCCTCACTGGGCGCAGGGCAGGGCATTACACTATTCAATTAAGCCCAGGACAGGGCACCAGTCCATCGCTGGGTGACACACACACACACAGACACACCTACGGACAATTTTTAGAGTACCCAATTCACCTGACCTAACAAATTAAAACATCTTACTGTATATGTAGGAAAAACTTTTCATTATCACTCATTTTTTTATGAAAAATTAAAGTGCAAAAACAAACACTGAATTATTATTATTTTTTAAATAACTTCGCCAGTTTTCTCCCCTTCCCAATGTGGTAGTAGCCAATTAACCTATCTCCTCCATTAGGACTCTCCCCATCACTTTGCAATGTCTCTGACATGAGGGTAAAGACAAGCACAAGCCTCCTCCGCTGTGTGTGATGTGGCCAACATCTCTTTTCCAACTACTGCTTGATACACCATCACTGGGAAGCCAACACACTTGGAGGAAAGCTCAGGATTCCCAGCTCCAAATGGACCAATCAGTAGATGCCTGAGCCAGCGGACATTGCAATGTGAGAGTGAAAGGGAGAGAGAGCGCCATCCACCCACCCAGAGAGCACTGCCAATTTTTGCTCTCTTGGGCCCCGGCTGTTGATGGCAAACAGCATGACCGGGATTCAAACTCACGATCCTCTGGACATAGTGTCTTAGCCCTAAGAATGAATAGTTTTTGCAAAGTTATTACATTTACCAAATAAACACAATGCATATATCCACCTATTCAGCCTACAGTAGTTTATCCAGGTTCATTGATGTTGACGTCATAAGGAGTGTTTCATCCTGGACTGCTTTTTCAACAAAGCAGAATATAGAGCAGCCAGTCAGAACAGGGATCATCCGTCACAAAGACACAGAAACAAAAACAACCTGCTTAGTTTTAAAAGATAAAGTTGAAAAATAGTGATGCAAAAATAGATGATGACACAGACATCAGTGGATATCAGGAAATATCACAAGAACAAGAGAAAAACAGAGGAAAGGGACAGAGATGTATGTGAGCAAGTGAAGAGGAAAGCTGGTATGAATTGAATAGTGTGAATAGAAAAAAAACAGAGCAAAAGGACAGAGAAGATGTACACAAGAGAAGTATGTGAGCCAGGATGGTAGCCAATGGAAAATCTGGAAAGAATTAAACGGATAGTATGAATAAAAAAAACAGCAAAATGAAAGAGAAGATGTGCCCAGTATGCAAGAGAAGTGTGTGAGCAAGGATGTTAGAGAAGAGAAAAGCTGGTATGAATTGAATGCATAGTGTGAATAAAAAAAAACAGCAAAAGCACAACAAGATGTGCACGGTATACATGAGAAGTGTAGAGAGAGGAGGTTGGTAAAGATTAATTGAATGGACAGTTCAGAGAGGACGTTTGGTGTACAAGAGGCTTGTGTATGTCAACAAATTCCATAAGAACAATGAAATGAACATAAGATCTTTTCTGAAAGTTTAATTTCTTGCTTAAGAGCTCTTACTAGCAAGTTTATATCAGCTGGGATCACACCCATGGAAAAGTGTCCTGACCACTGACCTCACCCTTCTTTCATTTTTTAATTTGTACAACATCATCCATGCAGTCACTGTGGCTTTGCTAATCATTGATGAAAACTGTGTGCTTTCTCACCAGAGCGTGAGCTGTTCTGATTGCAAGACACATGTCCAAGCATGAAGAAACATTCATGACACAGCAGATTTACTTTGAGGAACATGTTTACAACAGCTATAATGACAACATTACAGGTCTGATGTCTATTAGCTAAGCTGCTGAAAGTGTTTGTGGAGCATGAAGGAGATAAATGAGAAATGAAAGTTAAAAGAGTACAGTGGCCTTTTTCAGCTTTTACTCTATGCTGGGTCACTTGAAATTGTTAACGAGACAACAAATGCATTTTTTCTGTATGGTTTAACTTATGCTCTGGGGCAAACATGACAGCCCTTTGCCCAAGAGTGAGGATATAAGTGAAGAGAAAAGCTGGTATATATTGAGCAGATAGTATAAATACAAAAACTGAGGAAAATGACAGAGAAGATGTGCACAGTATGCAAGAGAAGTGTGTAAACAAGGATATGTGAAGAGAAAATTGGTATGAATCAAATGCATAGTGTGAATAGTATACAACAGAGGTAAAAAGACAAATGTGCACAGTATGCAAGAGAAGTATGTGAGTGAGGACGTTATTAAAAGAAAAGCTGGTATGAATTGAATAGAAAAAGAGACGTGCACAGTATCCAAGAAAAGTGTCTGAGAGAGGATGTAGGTGTTATGAAAGCTGCTATGAAGTGAATGGACAGTTCAGAGAGGACATTTGGCAGGCATTGAGTAAATAAAGCCATTCTGAACAGTCTATGATTTTGGTTGAGTTACTGCTCTGTTTTGTTTTTGTGGGATTTGAATGAGGAGACAACAGCGTTTGTGCAATGTCACTTCCATGTACTCAACTCTCCTTATTTAACTGTGCCAAAGTAAATACAGTTCTCCATTCTATGGGACTTTTAATAACATTCAATGTCCTGTTTATTATTTTGGCACATTCTTTGAAAAAGATGCCACTGATTATTTGAAGTGATGTAAATTTGCTTCCCACAAAAAGGTGCATATTCAAAAAAAATGTTTCAAATGAAATTAGCAAGAATTAAGATAAAAAAAAAAAAATAAAGATGAAATTACTATACAAACCTACAAGCCAACAACTTTAGTTTATGTTACCTTATGATCCTACCTTATGTTCATGTCTAGCCCATAAGATGCAATGTGGTTTCATCACCAGGGATCACATTTGGAGCCTTTATTTTTAACAATGTAGTGCCATGCTTAAAACATCTCACAAGTTCTTTCAAATAATGCTTCTACTGAGTGATGTCATATGTCATGTCATGTCACACGCCGTCATTGCTTCGCGATGATAAGCTGCACAGACGAGTCACTTCTCTCCAATGCCATCTGTTTCTGGTTGCTTGTAGCAGGCTAGCACCTGATAATCCAGTCCACGTCTTGATGTTATCCATCCAGGTTATTCTTGGTCTTCCACGTCTTCTGACTCCCTCCGCAAGTCCAGTCATAACACTTCCTTCAATGCTCTCATGTGCTGCCTCATCACATGACCAAAGTAACGTAACTTGCGGGATTTAACGTGCATCAGTAGGTCCTTTTGAGTTCTAGCATCTCATAGACTTGCTCAGTGGTCATCATCTTCATCCATGAGATCTTCCCTGATGCACTTGTTCTCAAAAGCCTGAATACGTCTTTCTTCCTCTTTCTTCAGTGTCCAGGCTTCACATCCATATGTAGCTACTGGCCAGACCAAGGCTTTCCTCAGTCTTAGTTTGGTGTTGGTGCTAATTGACTTGCTTTTCCACATCTTTGTCAATCTCACCATCACTGACATGCCCACGGCCATTCTTGACTTCACTTCACTGGCACAGTCTGCAGCTTTTATTACTCTGCATCCCAAATATGTGAAAGAGTCTACTTGTTCCAGAAGTCTTCCTTCGACTGTGATCTTCAATATATCTTCAGTGTTTGTCATCACGTTTGTTTTAGCTGCATTGATCTGCATGTTATATTCCTTTGCAGCATTCTCAGTGCGACTCACCAGCTCTTCTAGTTGTTCTGTTGTTGTGGCCAATAAGACGATGTCATCTGCATATCTGAGATTATTAATAGTCCTTCCACCAATTTTGAATCCTTCCATAAATCCCTCTAGTGCTTTTCTCATCACTTGTTCTCCTAAGATGTTGAATAAACATGGTGAGAGGTTACATCCTTGATGGACTCCTTGTCTTACGTTAAACCATGCTGATGTGTGATCGGCGGTCCTGACAGCTACACGCTGCTGACTGTACAAATTTCTCAGCAGCTGGATCAGGTGTGAGGGGAAACCCATCTCCAGCATGGTTATCCACAATTAGTCATGTTGTACCATGTCAAATGCCTTTGTAAAATCAATAAAACAGAAATACAGTTCCTGGTTCCTTTCATTTGCTTTCTGCAAGATGATCCGGAGGTTTGTGATCTGATCCCGAGTGCCTCTTCTTGGTCTAAATCCAGCTTGTTCTTGGGCAATCTCCCCTTCCAGCTTAGACTGCATTTGTTTTAATATCACTCTCAACAAGATCTTGCTAGCATGTGAGACCAGTGCAATGGTCCTGTAGTTCTTGCACTGGAGCAAGTCTCCTTTCTTGGGCAGTGGGATGAAAAGTGATACTTCTGGCCAAATTCCGGTTTCCCAAACTTCCATACAGACCTCATGGAGCTTATTCAATGTGGTCTCTCCACCAAACCTGAGCAGTTCAACTGCTCTGTCCTCTGGACCGGATGCCTTTTGTTTTTGCTTCACGCTTCTTCTTAATCCACTCAAAGGTTTCACTGGTAATCCAATTCTTGTGTTTGATGTGGTTCTTCTGTATTGTCTTCTTAGCAGCATCCAGCATGACATTCTTCATTTGCTGCCAGAGTTCATCTGGTGTGTGTGGTTCCTGGACCCTTGCGAAGTCTTCAAATCTGTTGGCAACCTCCACTTTGTACTGCAGCTTGAATTGGTCCTGTCTGAGTTTTCCAAGGTCCAGTTGAATTGGCTTCCTCACTTGTTTCCTTTTGAACCTCATCTTCAATGTCAACATCACGAGATTGTGATCAGAATTATTGACTAAATGTTTCCACTGCTTGTTGATCAGAATGTAGTCAATCTGAGCTCTGGTCTCTTGATTTTGGCTCTTCCATGTGTATCTGTGCCTGTTATGTAGACGGAAGAGTGTGTTGCTGATGAACAACCCATGTTCATCACAGAAGTCTTCCAGTGTTTGACCTCTATCATTTCTTGTACCATGACCATATTTCCCAAGCACTTCACTTTCTGCTGCATTTTCTCTGACTCTGGCATTAAAATCTCCAGTGA
>BRDA01003299.1:83347-112113 GCA_036984385.1 Crenuchus spilurus
AATTGGCTTCCTCACTTGTTTCCTTTTGAACCTCATCTTCAATGTCAACATCACGAGATTGTGATCAGAATCACAGTCTGCACTGAGGCATGTGCGTGCATTATTGATTGACTGTTTCCACTGCTTGTTGATCAGGATGTAGTCAATCTGAGCTCTGGTCTCTTGATTTGGGCTCTTCCATGTGTATCTGTGCCTGTTGTGTAGACGGAAGAATGTGTTGCTGATGAACAACCCATGTTCATCACAGAAGTCTACCAGTGCTTGACCTCTAACATTTCTTGTACCATGACCATATTTCCCAAGAACTTCACTTTCTGCTGCATTTTCTCCGACTCTGGCATTGAAATCTCCAGTGATAAGTAGGTTCTGCTTGGGATTCTCCACAAGTAGCTGTTCAAATTCCTTGTAGAACTGTTCAATTTCTTCATCTTGCTTGTCCGCAGTTGGTGCATAACACTGAATAAGAGTCATATCTCTTGGCTTTGAAGCAAATGTGGCTGATATGACTCTGCTGCTCACTGAATTGTAGGACTTTAGACATGCAGCAACTCTTCTGTGAATCCAGATAGCAACTCCATGATGTTCACAACCCTCTTTGCCTGAGAACAGCACTGTGTCCATCCATTGTCTTGAAGTGTCCAGTGCCTGACCACTTAGTCTCAGAAAAGCCACAAATGCTGATTTTCAGTCTTTACAATTCACTACTAAGTATTGATAACTTGCCAAGTGAGTTTAGACCCCTCACATTCCATTGTCCAATCTTGACACAAAGTCTGCTGTTTAGCTTCTCTTCATCTTCTTTCCTTGTTGTATTGCGCAATATGAGCTTTGATGAGCCAGTATTAAACTTCTCAATACCCACCCTGTCTCTCACAGTGGGTACCGCGGACCTTTTTATCCTGGGCGACGTCCGAGCCAGTATGGCGTTCTTAGTTTTTGACTTCATTTGTGCTCTGTGGGATAAATAGACTGACTAAGCATCCCAATCTCTTGTCAGCCCTGCAGTCGACTCGATGTTGTGCTAAGTTGCACCTAGCATACACCTCATCATGAAAAATCAACATTCAGTGTTATTAGCAGTAAAGCAACATAACACTTAAAGTTGTAAGAACTGTGCTGCAGCCCACAGTTCCAGGTCCCGTTGGATGGGGAGTGTGATCGCTCTTTGTCTGGAACCTCCTCTTCGACCTTACCATCAAGGGTGGCCCTACCAGGAGCATAGCTCCAGATGGTATCACTCTTAGATTCAAAGGTTCTCTCAAGCTTCTCCACCACGGCAAGGTAGCAATCTCAGGAGAAGAGAAAGCACATTCTTGGAACAATAACAATATGTGCATGGCATATAGTGTAAAGCACTTTTCCTCAGAGAATCAGTTGCCCTCCCTGTTCTGGTTCGTAGGATGCTGATTTGCAGTTTGTCTCTTGATTAAGTGCCTGAATATTTGAAGAATAAAAAAGTAGATGAAATTACTTTTATCTTGTGAAATGTATCGAGTAAAAGTAAAAAGTGTTTAAAATTTTTTTATGGTGGAAGAATATTTAAATCCATTATGTACTTCTGAAATCAAAACTACATTCTTCTCATCAAGGATAGTCAACAGTATGTATTTTGTTTACATCCCATCAAAAGGTCCTTACTTCACAACTCAACAAATCATGTGTTCCAACAAAAATAACAAATATTTGGAAGTAATTAAACAGTGGCAAAATGCTGCTCTAGTGGAGAAATCTTCTGTAGTGGATGAGTCTGTGTGCATACTACACATACATAGTCATAAGACTCAAAAGCCCATTCTCTAAACTGCTGATTCTGGGCAAAAATAAAGTATTTCCAAGAGCTCTGCTTTCCACCAGCACAAGCAAGTGCTGAGTGTTGTCGGTGAACAACAGCAATGTACTGTCAGGGCCATATGGCTGTTTTAAGTGGACTGTTTGTGATTGTAACATTAAGTAAAGCTCAGAAGCAGCCATTATCAGCAGTGCTAATGATGTGGTGGTACAACTAGGCTGATGCTCAGTGCCATTCCCAAGGCCCTTTCCAGATGGGAAAGTGATGGGAGTGTACTGGGCCAACCAACCTCAATTTCCAGGAGCAGCTCTGAGTGGGTAATTAGCGGCACTGGTTGAATTTTGTGGAATGCGCCAATGTGTCGACCATTTAAAAACATGCACTGGCCCGACTGGTCTCCATTTCCAGGCAGCTGTATGAAAGTCATGCTGTGGTGGAATTTGTGGAGTGGTGGAGCACATTTTCTTTATTTTCTTTTATCAAATTGAGTGATTGTAGCAACATGATGAGGTAGGATTATTTGCCTTCTGTTATCAGACTTCCTCCACTGAACTGCAGAGTGAAGCTGTAAGGCATGCAGATGGTTTTAAAAGAAGAGATGAATGAATATAAGAAAGGAGAGAACTCTGAAAACTTGGGGAGGAGTTCTGACCCAGCTTCAGAACTCATAATGAAGACTTTAGTTTAAGTCTCCTGCTGCACATAAGAAAAAGACTTCAGTAATCTCATGTCTCTCCTCTTGAGATTTAGTGTAGATTTAATGTAGATCTCAATAAAGTGCTGAGATTTCTCAAGAAAATGACACTGTTGTCAATTAAAGAGAGGAGTCTCAATTAGGAGTGAAATGATTACTCGAGTAATTTGAGTTACTCGATTACAAAAAATGATAGAGTAATTTTCTGTGCCTATTATTCAAATAATCGTTTATTTAATTTTAAAACTCAGCATGGTATTTTGCACTGACGACTTTTAATGTGGCACACCATGCTTACATCACCTACATACAGGAAGCAGGCGGTGCTGAGATTTTTAGTTGAGAAGCAGGAATATCAATCAATCAAATGCTCCTTTAAAAGAACACACACACACACGGAGGCCTTTTCATTGATTCTCCTGGAGCTATTGGTTTAAAGCACTCGCAGCAGAAATGTGTGAAACTGGTTTTGCATGGACCTGTTCAGATGTTCAGAACCTAAGATGTACAATATAAAGCCAATGTTTATGCCTTTTTTTGCTTATTGCCATATAATTTTGATACAAGAAATCATAAGTTGAAAGTAATTTGTTTTTTTTCTTGTGGTATTTATTTATATTTTGTGTTTTATTTATTTCTATTTGTGTTTGCAATTTGGAAATGTATGTTGTGAATTAAAAAATATAACCTATCTAAAAAAGTAAACCAATTGGTCATTCATTATTAAGTTAAATGTCTTGTTTTCTCATGTGTATTTTTTAACAAAGCAAATATGTTTATCCGATTACTCGATTAATCGAGTCGATTTTTCAGTAGAGTACTCGATTACTAAAATAATCGATAGCTGCAGCCCTAGTCTCAATATGAACTCAACTACTTCTCATCCAAGACTAAGAGTCTTCTGTCTAGGCCAGACATATGCCATGTCATTCTTTCATTACATTTCTCCTAAAGACCTTTAGGGGAATCTCAAATAAGTCTACTGAGAGCAACTGAGCAATAGCGTGTTCTACATGCTGAATTATTTTCAAGAGAAAACTACTGAATGTATGGTTAAATATGAAATGCCTTAGAAAACCAAATATGTATATCTTCATACAGTGGGGCAAAAAAATATTTAGTCAGCCACTGATTGTGCAAGTTCTCCTACTGAGAAAGATGAGAGAGGTCTGTAATTTTCATCCTAGGTACACTTCAACTATGAGAGATGAAATGAGAAAAAAATAAGGAAATCACATTGTAGGATTTTTAAAGAATTTATTTGTAAATTATGGTGGAAAATAAATATTTGGTCAATAACAAAAGTTCAACTCAATACTTTGTAACATGGCAATGACAGAGGTTAAACGTTTCCTGTAAGTCTTTACCAGGTTTGCACACACTGTAGATGGTATTTTGGCCCATTCCTCCATGCAAATCTCCTCTAGAGCAGTGATGTTTTGGGGCTGTCGCTGGGCAACACAGACTTTCAACTCACTCCACAAATTTCTTAGGCCACTCCAGGACCTTTACAGAGGCACTCCTTCATTGCCTGAGTGGTGTGTTTGGGATCATTGTCATTCTGGAATGCCCAGCCACGTTCCACCTTCAGTGCTCTCACTGATGGAAGGAGGTTTTGGCTTAAAATCTCACAATACATGAAACCATTCATTCTTCCTTTAACACAGATCAGTCATCCTGTCCCTTTGCAGAAAAACAGCACCAAGGCATGATGTTTCCACCCCCATGCTTCACAGTACGTATGGTGTTCTTGGGATGCAACAATGAGGGATTCTTCCTCCAAACATAATGAGTGGAATTGGTACCAAAAAGCTCTATTTTGGTTGCATCTGACCACATGACCTTCTCCCATGCCCCCTCTGGTCATTGGCAAACTTCAAACAGGCCTGGACATATGCTGGCCCCAGCAGGGGGACCTTGCATGCCCTGCATGATATTAAACCATGACGGCATAGTGAGTTACTAATGGTCGTCTTTGAGACTGTGATCCCAGCTCTATTCAGGTCATTGACCAGGTCCTTCCATATAGTTCTGGGCTGACTCCTGACCTTTCTCAGAATCATCCTGACCCCACAAACTGAGATCTTGCATTGAGCCCCAGTCATCTTGTGTTTTTTCCATTTTTGAATAATTGTGCCAACAGTTGTTGCCTTCTCACCAAGCAGCTTGCAACTTCCTGTAGTCCATCCCAGCCTTGTACAGGTCTACAATTTTGTCCCTGTTGTCCTTTGAAAGCTCTTTGGCGTGTGATTGATTTAGAGTGTTTACAGGTGTCTTTTATAGATGTAACAAGTTCAAACAGGTGCAATTAATATAGGAGGGCTTCTTAAAGAAGAACTAACAGGTTTGTGAGAGCCAGATTTCTCGCTAGTTGGTACATGACCAAATACTTATTTTCCACCATAATTTACAATTTTTTTTTTAATCCTACAATGTGATTTTTTTCTCATTTTGTCTCTCATAGTTGAAGTGTACCTATGATGACAATTACAGACCTCTCTCATCTTTCTAAGTAGGAGAACTTGCACAATATGTGGCTGACTAAATACTTTTTGGCCTCACTGTATTTCATCTACAGCATGAACTGAACACATTCAATACAATGGAAGATAAAAGTGTTTCATACACTGGCCTTAGTGTGAGGCTCAAACGTAAAAGCTGATTCTGTGCATGCATCTGGACTGAGCGCTGCTAGAGAAGGTACGACCCCTCATTCTATGTCTAGCACTAGAGGTGATTTCTCAGTTCAACAGATGACAGATGCAATAGATGCAGTGTCGAGGCAGCCTTCAGTCTTCAACCACAGCACACACCCCCTTGCCTACATATGGCCGCCCAGCTGCTCTACACACCATGCCTGAGTCACATCATACAGAATTAATACGGCACAAATCAGCATCATAAACCCTCGCCCCCAAATCACAGGCTCTGACAACAAGCTCCACCTCCAGTCTAACTGTAGATGAAGAGCATTTACTCAACCAAAACAAGCCCAGATGCTATTGTGGTACAAAGTGACAGAAGTTTATTTTGGCCTCTAATGGGGTTTGCTTTTGATTCTATAGTCATATTTGAACAAATAAGTAATGAAACAGAATAAAAATGCAACAAATGTAAGCAGGAAATGATTACATTACAGGTTTTACTGTAAAAGATGCACTGATTTAATACTCATTACAGTTTTGATTTCAATGTACTCAGGATATTTTTCAAGAGTTTTCAAGAGTTTAATGAATTAAGAATGTGGGGTCAAGATCTAATTAAACCATTAGAAGCGTAATTATTGTTGCTATACATTCAATGTAAGCTGTATAATTATGCACAATTATACAATGCATTACATAGTTCTATGATGGATTATATTTACATTTGATTTGCATCCTGTACCAGAAGAATTTCAATGAACTAAAATGATTAATCTAATTAAATGTATTAAATAAAAATATAAAAAAATAAAAATTTCGCAATTTGTATGTGAGGAATGGCGTACGAGACCAAAGTATGTAAAAACAGAAGGTTTACTGATGATGCAGATCATTACACAAATGACATGAACCAGACAAAGGCATACAAATACAGGAGGGCTAGGCAGAAGAGGCGTCGCAAGGCAGAGCAGGGTCAAAGCAGAGATAAATATAACATAGGCAGAGGTATCCAAAACAGAAGGCGAAGGCAGGGTCAAAACACAAGATCTAGATCAGGGTAAACAATGCAAGACAAGACAAGAGGCTAGAGAGAGAACGCTTGGTAATGTCAGTAAATGGCAATACTTCGCATGGAAGTGAGGGAGGTAAGGGTTTATATGGGCTTGGTGAAATGAGTGTCAGCTGTTCAGTATTCCGGTGATTGTGATCTTTGGACTGTGCTGTGATTGGTGGAGGCGGTCTGAGGGAGTGGAGGTGCATGCTGGGAGTTGGAGTTCTGTGAGAGGCGGCGATTCCTGACATCACCCCCCCCCCGAAGATCTACGGCCGGTGGCAGACGGCCAGAACACACGAGGGCGCCCCCGGGGCCGGGGAGCTGGCTGAGCTGGATGACTGCGGTGGAAGTCCGCCAGCAGTGCAGGGTCAAGGATGTCGGAGGCTGGGATCCACGATTGCTCCTCCGGGCCGTATCCCTCCCAGTCGACGAGGTACTGGAGCTGTTCTCCACGGCGGCGGGACTGCAGCAGTGAGCGGATGGGATAGATGTGGTTGCCAGATCCGTCAAACTGCTGCTCAGGGTTGTCCTCAGGAGGAGAATCCTCCAATGGTCCAGGCACGACGGGCTTGAGCAAGGAAACATGGAAGGTGTTAGAAATGCGGTAATGGGCAGGAAGTGTTAAGTGACATCATTGATTTTTTTGTTAATAGGGAAAGGACCTATATATTTTTCATTTAATTTGGTACTTCCCTTTATATCTCGAGTAGATAGCCAGACATGATCACCAACTTCGTAGGCTGGATTCTCGGCGCGATGTAGGTCAGCGTATTGCTTATTTTTCTGGAGCACTTCCTGAATGTGGGTATGAGTCTCCTTCCAGACCTGCTCGCTGCAATGCATCCAGTCGTCCACCGCAGGGATGTCTGAAGTGGTGGCCGTCCAGGGTGCTAGAGGTGACTGGTATCCTAAGAGGCACTGAAAGGGAGTGAGACCTGTGGCAGAGGACACTAAGGAATTCTGGGCTATTTCAGCCCAGACTATGTATTGCGCCCAATCGGAGGTGTTCTTGTGACAATAAAGTCTTAAGAATTTTGCTAGTTCTTGGTTCATCCTTTCGCACTGACCATTGGTTTGGGGGTGGTAGCCTGATGTAAGGCTAACTAACTCCTAGGTGTTCGAAAAATGCTGACCAGACATGAGAGGTAAACTGAGGGCCTCGGTCAGAAAGAATGTTTTCTGGGATCCCGAAATTTCTGAAAACATGATTGAACAGAGCCTTGGCTGTTTGGAAGGCAGTGGGAATAGACTGGAACGGGATGAACTTAACGGCTTTGGAAAATCGGTCAACAACTGTCATGATAACAGTATAGCCTTCAGAGGTTGGTAAATCTGTGACGAAATCAAGAGCAATGTGTGACCATGGCCGATCTGGTATGGGTAAGGGGACTAGTTTCCCAGCAGGAAGGGTTTTAGGTGTCTTGCATTTAGCACAGACAGAACAGGATGCTACATAGTCATGAATGTCTTTGGCTAGAGTCTCCCACCAATAGTGGAGAGATATGATTTTGAGAGTTCTTCTCTCTCCTGGATGGCCGGATGTGAGAGAAGTATGACTCCAGGTAAGTATTCTCGAACGGAACTGTGGTGGAACATAAAGCTTGTCAGATGGGCATTGCTCAGGCACGATAGTATTATTTAGGGCTTTTTTAATGTCTTCATCGATATCCCACTGAATGGCTGAGACAACCACATGAGGAGATAAAATATTCTCTGGTTCCTCTGGTTCACTAGGACTTTCTGGATAGATTCGGGACAATGCGTCAGCCACTCCATTTTGAGAACCGGGGCGGAAAGTGATTTTAAAATCAAACCTGGCGAAGAATAGGGACCATCTGGCTTGACGCAGATTGAGCCTTTTTGCAGTGCGGAGATATTCTAAGTTCTTGTGATCGGTAAATACCGTGATTGGGTGATTGGCCCCCTCAAGCCAATGTCTCCATTCCTCGAATGCCAACTTTATGGCTAAGAGCTTTCTATCTCCAATACCATAGTTTTGTTCCGTGGGGGATAACTTGTGGGATTGGAACGCGACCGGATGGAGGTGACTGGAATCAGAGGGTTTTTGGGATAGGACTGCTCCGGTGCCGATCTTGGAAGCATCCACCTCGACATAAAAAGGGTGTTCAGGATCAGGTTGACGGAGAAGGGGGGCAGATGTGAAAGCTTTTTTCAGGTCCTTGAACGCCTGCTCTGCCGTCCCGTTCCAATTTATACTTTTAGGCTTTCCCTTAAGGAGGGCGGAGAGAGGAGCGGCGATAGTACTGTAATTCCTTATGAATCTTCTATAAAAATTTGCAAAGCCTAAGAATTTCTGCACTTCTTTGACAGTGGAGGGTCGAGTCCATTCCGTGATGACCGAGATCTTGGAGTTGTCCATGATAATGCCTTCAGCGCTAATGATGTACCCTAGGTATGCGACTTTTGTGAGATGGAACTCACATTTCTCTGCCTGTACATAGAGTTTATTATCCAATAAGCGTTTCAGCACTGCACGAACGTGACTAACATGTTAGGAATGATTTTTTTGAAAAGACGAGGACATCGTCCATATAAACTAAGACGTACAGTCCAATAACATCTCTAAATATCTGTGAAATGAGTGTCAGCTGTTCAGTATTCCGGTGATTGTGATCTTTGGACTGTGCTGTGATTGGTGGAGGCGGTCTGAGGGAGTGGAGGTGCATGCTGGGATTTGGAGTTCTGTGAGAGGCGGCGATTCCTGACATTGTATCACATTCAAGTCATAGTAAATGCTCTGCTGTTCTAGACAATTAAAAAATAACCAATAAAGATGTCATGATATTAGTGTTATATTAATTAAATTTAATAATACCTTTCAACATCAAAAATTTTAAAAGTTCATAATTTAATTTAAAAGAGTAAACTGTCATATATTTTATATTATATGCATTTCAAGCCTTTTTTGTTTTACTATTGATCAGTATGGCCTATAGCTCATTAAAATCCAGATTCTCATAGAATTAGAATATTTCATCATAAGAAAATTAATTTTCAACCAGCATATACCTTAAAAGAAAAAGGCTTTAGATTAGATTCAACTTTACCAATGTGATTGAAAACAATAGAATTTGACCTCTGCATTTAACCCATCCATGCAGTGAAACACTCACACTAGAAAACACAACAAGCTGTGAGAACATGAGCCCAAAGTGGTGGGCAGCCCTACCCATGGCACCCAGGAAGCAGTTGGGGGTTAGATGCCTGTCTCAAGAGCATTTCCATCAGGACTCATCGAGGAATTGAACTAGCGACCTTCCGGTCATAAGACCAGATCCGTAACGACCAGGCCACGGCTACCCCAAACAGTTTACCTTTTATAAATAAATTGATGTTGCAAACTATTATTCATTAATTGTAAGTTATACAAATTAACTTTTTCATGATATTTGAATATTTTTGGAGCTGCACTTGTAGTAATAAACACCAAAAAGTTAGAATGCTGTATAAAATGTAAAGTTAAATTTTTGGAATTGGGTTGTAATAATACACACAGATTCTACTACAGTTACTTTCCTTGATTCAATGATTGGTGATTTAAAAGAACAACAGTTTTCTACAGATGGCAGTATGTGTGAATTCTAAGGGAAACGTTTGTGCAGGAACATTTCTGGTTCCTAAACAAATTCCAGAATTGCAAAGTCCCAGGACATTTGAATGAGGCAGCTTGCCAGCTAGGATGGTTTTAGCAGTAAAAGCTTTATTAATGACTTTGCCCATCTGAAATTCAGCAGAATTTCCCTGGAAAGTTTGCAGCGTTCCTGAGGTTGGGGTTTACCAGTTTCTGCTTTCTATTAACGAGCTCTGTGGCACAAATACCACAATGACTTAAGTGTGGCTTTTGGAGACATTTGCAAGGACATGGGCTATTAAAAACACAAATCACAAATCTAAAGAACTCGCTTCGCAACAAGAGAGGATCCCCAAAGGGGAAACGAGTGGAACCATTCTGTCCCTTATCTGCATGCCCCTGCTGACTCTTGTCAGCGTGGCTGTGGCCAGGCCTTAATGAACAGAAGTCCTTTTTCATTCCTCCATGCGCTTTATCATTCTCACCACACGCCTGACTTTAACACAGGGGTCAGCGACTCCCTGCAGAATCGGCCCTTTCTCCCTCTAAACTCCTTCAGATGGGAAATTAAAGGCAGTTTCAGAACAGCTCAAGAAATATGGACATGCAGCCCATTAATTTATTCAAATATTCCACATGCGTTCATTATTTTTCCTCACTCCTCTCTTTGGCTAGCAAGGTCACTCAAGAAGAGAAGAGGTTAAAGAGAAGAGAAATCTAATTTGTGCTTCACCAATGCAAGCAAGGCTGATGGCTTAAGCAGTAGAAAATGCCCAAGGAAATTCTGCACTTGTTATTGTGTTGTGCTTTCATTTTTAACTGTTTATTAATTTCTAGAAGTTGGGAGTTATTATTTCTGCTTTTGCCAAAATATTTCAGTGTAATTACATGCTGCATACTGAGTTATATTAGTTATATTCATGTTCAATCTACACTGACCTAACTTTAAAATCTGAAATTCTTTGCATGTTTTAATCGACAACAAGTTAATATAAAATTACAACCTGCTTTATAGCTGTCTGTTATAAATCATACTTCTAAGGGTTAAAGTCTGAAATGTTAGTAACTTCAGGCTCCTGCAGATGGCGTTGCAAAAAAATGACCAGGTTATAAATACCTGCAGGGAGTACAATGGAACTGGGTGGTTGTACAGTGCAGTAAGTGTCTCATTCAAGATGTAGAAAATGGGTCATGAAGATGTTGATGACTGGCAAAAAGCTGTGTTTGCATTTGGGCACCAAAGGCCATAGTGTGAAGGAATCTGAATTTGCAGGTGTATCAAAGTGTAAGGTCATATGGGTCTACCTGCAGTGTAAAACTGAGGTGAGTTAACAGTAAATTTGAACCACAGTGCTTACATTGAGCTGTTGAACAACCAGGATTTGCCTTTTGCTCATCATCTTACCAAGAGACAGAACATTCCTATCCCTATATTCTAAGATGACAATTATTGTATTGACAGGGCTGCAAATGTGACTGACTGGCATGATGAACATTCAGAAGCATCAACATATTTGGACTAGGCCATAAAATCTTCAGGTTTGAATTCTCTTGGAAATATGTGGGACTACCTGTAACTACCTGTAAGAGTAAAATGCCAGGAAGGCATCCATGAAATCTGGATTGAAATATCAACTCCATTGAACATCTTTAGGATGAACTAGAATAGAAACTATGAGCCAGGTCCTCCTATCCAACATCAGTGTCTGATCTTACACATGTTCTTCTATGCCGTATCAAAAAGGACTATCATCCTAAAAACCATAGTATATCATCCAAAAACACTTCTTTCATTCCATTGGTATATTGTCCCATTGGTTTTATAAGACAATGTTTTTTGAATGTTTATTTGTGGAATGAATGGGTGGATCATCACACCACAATATGTGAAGGCACAGGACTGCAGCTTGGACACTGCAAGGAACAGTCCTGGCACAATTTCTCTTCACCCTGAACATTGCAGACTTCATATATAAATCGCCAAACTGCTACCCACAGAAGTTCTCTGATGACTCAGCAATCGTTGGCTTCATCACAAATGAGAACTGATTCAGGACTTTGTGGATTGAAGCCTGCAGAATCACCTCCAGATCAATGCTGGGAAGACCAAAGAACTGGTGGTGGATTTATCGTGACGACAAATTTCCCCCACTGTGGGTCTAATAAAACATTATCTTATATTAATTTAATTCAGTAGTCACCTGAATTAGCATAGCTATTTGTTCTAAACACAACAGTAAACCTCTCTCAACCTGCATTAAACATCCTCTATCCAGAGCTTAATTCACATTTCACACACTAGTCAATGTGGTTTTGGGACACAGTATGAGGTACTTTAAATTTAACAACTAATGAAACATCACCGGTACAGGCAGCCACTTACTTGCAGACACCAGCAGGCAATACATCAGGTTCCAAACTCAAACTGATTCTAGAACAGCACTTCCTGCTCAGAACAGGATGTCTAAGATGGTGGATGCTGTACTTTGCTGAACACATTTCTAAATTAAAGCAGCAAAATTAGGACTCTGAACACGGCTAGGCTGAGCGATTACATCTGGGTTAAGAGGAAAACATGTAAATATGAATTAGATATCAAATTTAAATATGCTTTTGTTTTATATGCAGTTCTAAAGGCTAATCCCTCTTTTTGTACACCACGAAGGCTTTAAATCCTAGTGCATGCTTCTCTGCAAGCCAATGAAGCCTAGCATGGCATGTAGGACATTTTCTTGGCCCCCTGTGGACACAGATGCTGTCCAGCTCAGCTGAAACACAGCAGCGGGGGTGTATACTCTTTCACCCAGCTGTGGACACATCTCTGGGCTTCTCCTGATTGATGTTAGCATTAGCTGCAACGGCGCCAAGGTGCAAGTTGTAACAGCTACTCATCGCCATCAACACCAGATGTGGTGAAAACGACCGCCCGTGGGCTCAGGGAGCTGTTGCGAGGGAAATAAAGCATTCTCACTTTCTGCAGTGCAGGACAGGGCGCTAATAGAGACAACAAGTAAAGGAATGTATACAACATAACAACAACAGAACATTCCAATCATAGTCTCATTTTCCTCCACTGATGAAGTGCTGTTAAAACTATTTTTTATTTCAGTCTGTGTTGACATCCCTATTCAATACAAAAAAGACAAGTGTGCTACAACTCACTTAATTAGCTGATAGCATGCTAAATTAAAAAAGTAGGACATCTGACATTTGTTTAAGGGAAAATATGAATATTTGATGCACTCCAAAAAGCTATAACAGATGATTTCCCCTTATGGAATAAGATTAAAACCTTATATATTAAAGATATAAAATACATCTTTTCGGATCCAGAGGGCAAAAATGCAAATTCTTTTTTAAATCAAGATGTTGCCCCTAGTGGCCTTTTGGCAATATGATTGTGCATATTGTAGCTGCATTTAACCCAACCATACAGTGAAACACACACACTAGACTGTGAGAACATGTGCCTAGATAGAGAACAGTGGACAGCCACGCAGCCCTGGAGTAGTTGGGGATTAGGTGCCTTGCTCAAGGGCACTTCAGTTATGACCTGTCTGGGAGTCGAACCAAAGACCTTAAGATTATATTAAGATTAAGATCATCCAATTTAGCCAATGTGATTTTTCGCACAACAGAATTTGACCTCCGCATTCAACCCATTCGTGCAGTGAAACACACACACACACACACACACACTAGTGAACACACTAGGCTGTGAGAATTTGTGCCCGTGGGCAGCCCTTATCCATCGGCGCCCGGGGAGCAGTTAGGTGCCTTGCTCAAGGGCACTTCAGTCATGTCCTGTCTGGGGATCGAACCAGCGACCTTCTGGTCACAAGAAGAAGTCCTTACCACTAGGCCATGGCTGCCCCCTGTGCCCCTTCCGGTCACAAGACCCCAACCACCAGGCCATGACTGTCCTCAAACATTGGGCTCCTCTGGCATTTGGTTGTTTGTTTCATTACATTTTTTAGAAGTGTTTTGTTATACTGTAGATGCAGTGGTTTCAATTAATTTATTTATGTATTTAATTGCAGCGTGGGGGGGTGATGCTGAACAGGGGCATCATTAAGGATGGACAAAGCTTTTTCAAATGTTTGTTTATGTTTATGTTTGCTAGCGTCTGCCACCCCACTCCCATTATTTGATGATTTTAATTTGATGAAAATGTATGAATAAACTGTTCTTTACACATTTTTGTCATTTTCTTTACACCAAAACAAATATAAAAAGTCAGAAGTGTATATAGAATGTGAATGGGATGTAAATGTATATTTTGTATTATTCCACACACCATCGTAAGGTAATCGACGACTGTCACTGATTACTGTAATTATGTAATTAAGTAATTACATTTAAGCAGCACAGTAAAAACAGGCTTATAAGGGTTAATACCTAAAACCACCATACTGCTAAACAATTACAGGCTAATAGGAAAGAAATGCATGTCTCATTAGAGCTTGGGAGCAGAAATTCACATAAAGAACAGACTAATAAGTAGCTGGAGTCACAAAGTATCATTTAATAGGGTGGCTTCATTAATGTTCAAATTTATTCTAAAATAGTCATTAATAACAAAAAAACCTTGTTTGAAGAATATAAGATGAACATATTTAAAATGGCCCTCACTTTATTTAGATGTGATTTTTACCCCAATTTTAGGCCATAATCTCAGTCTGTGCTGGCTGACTCTAGTTACTCTAGTATCAGTTAGAGTTAACAGTTGGAGAGAAAACTGTGTAGTGTGTCAGGGGCACATTTTTGGCCTTCCAATCTCATGTCAGACCAGTTGGAGAATATCAAACATTAGATTTTTTTCAGTCTGACTCTGAGAGTAAGTCATTTAATTATGTATACTGGTCAGGGTTGGGGTAATGTGGTACAAAGTAAAGCATTACAGTAATGTGATTACTACCTAAGTAATCTATTAGTTAAAATGTAATCACATTACAGTTACTGACCTATGCCTTCATGCATCTGTAATGTGTTTTGACCTTACGACGTACCATACTGCTGTGAATATCTGCCTGGGCATTGTAGTAACCATGCTAATGTAATAACTTATGGATAAAGGAACCTTGGGCTCTAGAAGTCCATTACTGGAACAGGTCAGTCTTATGTTTAGAATCAAGTCAGCATCTTATTTGTATTTTCAAATTTTCCATTCCACCTTAAATGGCAGTGACTAAATGCAACTATTTAAGGTGGAACAGGAAATTTGAAGATCCATCCATCCATCCATCATCTTCCACTTATCCGTTATCCGGGTCGCGGGGGTAACAACCCAAGCAAAGAAGACCAGAAGTCCCTCTCCCTAGCCACCTCTTCCAGCTCATATGGGAGGATTCCAAGGCATTCCCAGGCCAGCTGAGAGATATAATCTCTCCAGCATGTCCTAGATCTTCCCCGGGGTCTCCTCCCAACTGTACATGCCCGGAACACCTCACCCGGGAGGTGCCCAGGAGGCATCCTTACCAGGTGCCCAAACCACTTCAACTGGCTCCTCTCAATGTGGAGGGCAGCGGCTCTACTCCGAGTCCTTCTAGGATGTCCGAACTCTTCACCCTATCTCTAAGAGTGAGCCCAGACACCTTGCGAAGGAAGCTCATTTCGGCCGCCTGTATTCGCAATCTCATTCTTTCGGTCATTACCCAAAGCTCATGAGCATAGGTGAGGGTTGGAACATAAACCGACAAAACCGACTTCAGACTCAACTCTCTCTTCACCAAGAAATTGGTGAAATTCCGAGAAATTCTATGCATAAAAATTATGAATAGTGGTCATGGTAGTCAAAAAAACTCCTCAGTGACAAGGCCCCGGGGGTGGATGAGATACGCCCTGGGTTCCTCAAGGCTCTGGATGTTGCAGGTCTGTCTTGGTTGACATGTCTTTGCAACATCGCGTGGACATCAGGGCAGTGCCCCTGGATTGGCAGACTGATGTGGTGGTCCCTATTTTCAAGAAAGGGGACCGGAGGGTGTGTTCCAACTACAGGGGGATCACACTTCTCAGCCACCCTGGTAAAGTCTATTCAGGGGTACTGGAGAAGAGAGTCCGGCTGATTAGTCAAATCTCGGATTCAAGAGGAACAGTGTGGGTTTTGTCCTGGTCGTGGAACACTGGACCAGCTCTTTACTCTTGATAGGGTCGTAGAGGGTTCATGGGAGTTTGCTTAACCAATCTACATGTGCTTTGTGGATTTGGAGAAGGCATTCAACCGTGTCCCTCAGGGTATCCTGTGGGGGGTGCTCCGTGAGTATGGGATACAAAGTACTTTGCTCAGTCCCTATACAAGCGAAGTAGGAGCTTTGTTCGCATTGCCGGCAGTAAGTCAGACTGGTTCCCAGTTGAGGTTGGACTCCGCCAGGGCTGCCCTTTGTCACCGATTCTGTTCATAAATTTTATGGATAGAATTTCTCGGCGTAGCCAAGTGGTGGAAGGTAACCAGTTTGGTGACCTCAGGATTCCATGTCTGCTTTTTTTTTTTAATTTGAAGATGCTTACAAATAAGCTAACTTCAGCTTTGTATTTAAATTCAGGAACAGCTGTGCTTGATTCAAAGAGACTTTGTTTTGAGCTGTAAGTGTTTTAGATGTACACATGCAATTTTAGCATTAGCTGTTGATTAGCATTAGCTGTTCATTTTAATCAAACACAACTGACTGTACTTTATTCAGAGCAGAGGACACATTCGTCTTTTAAATAATACCAGTTAAGTTTGAGTTTGTTTGCATTTTGATATCCATAAATTATATCATATATATATATATATATATATATATATATATATATATATATATATATATATATATATATATATATATATATATGATTTATTATTACAGAGAAACAATTCAATGTAATGCCAATCTTTAAAAAATGGCTTCTTATTTGGTAGTTTTTTTTCAACCTTAAATGATGCAGCATTCTACATTCTGGCACTAGTACATATTCGATACTGCAGCACCATGTAAGGTGGAGTGTAAATTTGTATAAGAAGCTAACATCTGCCTCACACATAGGGTACGTTTTGTGTCAGCACACATGGTGGTGCAAACAATGACAGCAGCAATCTGTTGTACTTCCATATTTAATCTGCAATTCCTAGGTATCACAAGGCCCATGTGTTTTGGGGCATGTTCTGTATTTTTTTCATTCACCACAAAACTCCAATTGAAAAACTCCAATTTTTCAAATAATTTGCTACAACTTTGAACATTGCATAGTGTACCCAAGGTTTTAGAGCCTATCTATACTGTAAATGTTCAAGCTATAAAAAAAATATTTGGTGAAACAGTTCATGCTAGTGTTAGAGTTAATTTTAGGACCGGCAGTAGAACAAATAGGGTGAAGACAGGGGTGGTCCTAGCCTGTTTGGTGCCCTGGGCAAAGAACCCCTTCCCCCAGAGTAAACTACTCTGCCAGCACTTGACAACAACTTCAAACGGGCATCACACAATCTGCGGTTGGCAGGGCTGGGCGCTCGTGCTGCTACAAGTGACTAAAGTTTAGGATGTCATAACATGAGGAGACTGGTCACTGGTTTACAAGACAAATGGAAATACTTGTAACACTCAATATGGCATCATAGCAAAGTCTTACCATTCAACAAAAGAAATCAACTTACTGGATAAGTTGTCTATGAAGATCCACTCTTTCATTCCTGTTACATGTCATTTATATGAATAACCAAAACAAACTAATTGTGTGAGCAAAAATGTACAAAATATTTATATTATTTTTTTAAAATATATATTTAAACAGCAGTTAGGAGCCTGGTCTTGTATGATTTTAAAAACTGCCCAGGGCCACAGATGGTTGCTGTATGACTTGCCTATAAGCACAAAATACAGCATCTAAATGAAGTCATCAAATAATAATGAATGCATGCAATGTGCTTGTCTATCTTTGAATAATGCAAAATCAGTGGAATAGTCCCTTTTTTCTGTGTATGTGTTTACTAATTTGTGGTTATTAGGGGTGAAGTGAGCCACTAGTGAGAGAGTTTTTGAGTGCTGGAATTTGCCCTCCAAACAAATTCAGCGATGGAGAAATAGAAGCTCATTCACAGTGCCTGACCTCCACGGCTTATTAACATACAAGACAGGAGATGTAAAGTGACTACGACCCCCACGGTGTAAATATTTTAATTCTAAATGAGCACACTGGCAGATGGCGGTGGTGCGGAGCTGGTGCCTGGCTGCTGTGGCCGTCTTTGATTATTTAAGTGCTTGACATGAGCTACTTCTGCCTGCTCTTCATTCTTATTACCTTCACACCCCTAATGCAATACAACTAATGCATTTCTATGCACAATGTATTTACATTTGACATGGCAACATACCGTATCCAATCCCATTCATTTGGCAACCACGTGGTACCTAAAAAGGCTGTTGTGTTTAAAATGTAAACTGTAGCCAAACATTGCAATGCATTTATCCAACAGAAGACAGGTAGAGTCTTCTAAATTAATAAAGAGTAACATTTTATTTGAATAGCCCATTGTAGATTGTTTGTAGATGCTTATTGAGTATTTAGCTACATTTAACCATGTATAGTGCCTTGCGAAAGTATTCACCCCCCTTGGCTTTTGACCTATTTTGTCAACCTGTATTTGTTTTGTTTTTTGTTTTTTTGTTTTTTTATATCTGAAATGTATGTGATGCCTCTGTACAAAAAAAACTTGAAGTGAAATGAGAAAAAACAAATATTAAACATTTATTGGAAAAAAAAAACGTGCATAAGTATTTGCTCCTTTTGCTATGAAGTCCTTAAAAAGTTCTGGTGCAACCAATTACCTTCAGAAGTCACATGCAAAGTGAAATAAAGTCCACCTGTGTGCAATCTAAGTGTCACATGATCCTTTTCTGAAAGGCCCCAGAGGCTGCAACACCATTACGTAAGAGGCACCACAAACCAAACAACATCATGAAGACCAAGAAGATCTCCAAACAAGTCAGGGACAAAGTTGTTGAGAAGTACAAGTCAGGGTTAGGTTATAAAGAAATATCCAAATCTCTGATGATCCCCTGGAGCACCATCAAATCCATTATCATCAAATGGAAAGAACATGGTACCCATTATTACAAGCTTGACACCATAACAATAGCAGAATCCTTTTTGAGAAAGGTCCCGTATAGAACCGTCTACAACACATTCATCATTCATATATCCTTTGGGTTCTTTGAGTGTTCATGATTCTTTATAGAACCCTTTTCTTTACTGAAAAAACCTTGAAGATACCATCTTTTTTAAGAGCATAGAGATGAAGTCTTATAACATTGAAAAGCTAAAAATCTACAAAAATACATTTAATAAAAGAGTTCATTTAGCACTCTGAAGAAATTATGATGTATCCGGTAAATAAGAAAGAATTTTTTTATACAGTGATAGAAAACAAGCTCACAGAAGGCTCTGACTGTGCACCCTCATCTGACCACAACCTCACTATGAGCAGCATCTGGAGATTAAAATGAGTTAAAGATGCCAAACGGCGACTCTGAATGGATCTCAGAAGAGCAGCTCTATTCCATAGGGCAAAGTAATTTTGAAATATTTCTATTTGTTCTTTATGAAACATTCCGGCAGGACAGCTTGTTCTACAGTGAAAAACAACTAAACGTTTCAGCCATATGTTATGATGGCTGTTAGGCTTTTAGACATGGTCTACACAAAGGGAAAATGATGCAGATTCAGCCTTGACACATCACTGTGATGGACTGATTCAACAAAAGAAAAAAACACTGAATTCCATCGTAGCATCACTACCTGTCATGACTACTACATTTCTGTTCACATTTACATTCTTTTGACACATACTTTTATCTGTGGGAGGTACAGTAAGTCCAAGGCAAGTGCAATACAACTATGACAAGAGGCAACTTTAATGTAATATAATGCCACACATCTCTATTTCCTTTTCAGGAACAGTGTGGACGTAAGAAAGGAACATCCAGTACAAAGCAAAAAGTGCAGAAAGACACGATGGACCACCAAAAACAGTCATAATTCATGTTTGTGTGACCATTTTCCAACCTTTCCTTATCTCTCAGAACGTAAAAGACTTACAGGTTTTTGTTACTGTGCCTTTAAGGCTGATAAAACGTACGCAAATAGTTTCTGTGACATTGAAAAAAAAGAATTTGAAATGGGCAATTTCCTTAGCTGATGAACCCTAAAATGTGCACCATCAATACAATACTTTGTTTTCAAAAACAAACCTAAAGAATGCTGCTGGTGTAATATTTTATTCATGTGTGATCGTTTGACATCATTAAATCAAAAATCATAAAATAATATGATAAAAATATTGTAAAATGTTACAATAATAACAGTACTCATGACTGCATTAAGCATTATTGAGTGAGTAATGAGAAACTTGTTAACATGTGTACAGTGGAACCTCAGTTATCGTTTGCCCTGGTTATCACACAATTCGGTTATCATCAACTTTTTCAGGGAACTTTATCAGTTATCATTCATCTGTCCAGTTTACATTGGCGTTCACACGTCATTCATCGTTCATTCTGATTGTGTTTCTCGTTGTTTCTCTGGCTTTGTTTCTCATTGACAATGCTCAAAACAAATGAAAACACACCACACTAAAGCAATGGCACGTAGCACTACCGCCTGAAAAAAGATGTGAAAACAAATAGTGGCTGAGAAACAGAAAATGGGTGTACAAAACAAAGGTTGCGTTCTAGACCACACCGGCACACTCTAAAACAGAGCGTAAACCTGTAAGAGTGATGTTAAATATGTGTCTTCAAGAACTTTGATTGGCTCTGGCTTTAATGTGGGACAATGTTCATCTAATGACTGAATCAAGACCTTTTACTCCAAAGATGTTTAATGGTGTTTGACATATTATTCTAGAACCATTAAGTCTACTTAATCTGAAGGTTCATGTAGCAGCCAACCCACACCAGAACTCACCACACATTAGATATTCCACAGAGAGGTAAATAGAGACTAAGCCTATTGGAAGATGGGGATGATTAGGAGTGGAACATTTAGCCTGGACCTCATGGCACACAACTATGTAAGAGAAAATCTAAATGGAAAGATTTTATACAGTATATATTTTATAGTCACCTGCACTTTAGCATTGGGATCCACACAGAACACAGGAATAGTGCCTCCAGTTGTCTCCACCATCATCACTTCCAGCAGTTACACTAGCAATCCTTGGAAGTCACCCCTCTAAGAACTAAGCAGACCCAGACCTGCTTAGTTTCAGTGGATTTGCATGCTCTTCAAAGAATCATCCATGGAGCATACACCATCCAATGGCATCCCACTAAAAAACCTTTTTGGAATCTTTATTTTGGCCAATATGAGAGGTCAATAAAAGGGCAAGATATATGAGACAAATGCACACTGACTTTTGGATTCCTCCTTGCTCCAGATAGCATTAAAACTTATGAGTCATGCTTTCAAAGTCAAACTCCCAGTACCAAGAAGCATAAATATTAGGCAAGAGAAGTTCCCCTATCCCCCCGTCTTTTCCTCCGGCTAATTGAACTAGATTCCATCACCGTGTTTGCGCACGACTGGATGTGAATGCAAATCGTGACACCATGTCGACAAGCACAGAAGCAGCCACCAGTCATTATACCACCATGGAACGGATCCAGAGCGCCTCAACTGCAGGCTGGAGCTGACAAATGTCGCCATGATCTGCTCGTGACATCCCTTATGCTGCGAACTACACGAGAGAAGAAGAGAGAAAAAGAGAAAGAGATCCGGAGTGTACAGACTGCCTGAAGGGTGAGGACTACACATTCCAGTCCGTTCTTGATGCTAGGGAAAAATCATGCCCTTGCAATTCACATGAGGATTAAAAGCCTTCCATTTGTGTATCATCTCATCAGCATCAGCGTACAGATCCTGACATGGATCACATTCAAATGGATAGGTCCCATTTAAGAATTATGTATTGTACAAATGCACAAGGCTTGTTCACTGAAAGAAAAGGCTGTGTGGGCTTGTGGTTATAACAGCAAGCATTCATTATATTTTGATGTTTAAAGTGATAGCTGCTTCCCCTTATCCAAAATGTGGCTAATCAGCCAAGACATGTTTGCACTGGAGCTAATGTAGCTAACAGAAGCTAATATTTTCTAAATTCAGACTTCAAGATGGCTGTTGCTACTGTTTTTATAGAAAAAAGTGTGCCAAACAGTGTCAAAATCTATGCATAACAATAACATAGTTTGCATCATGCTAATTAGTGCAGCCTATGCTTCTAAAATGTATTAGCTACTTTAACCTCATAACTCAGATGCAAACCTACAGCAACTTCAAACACTTCTTGGCTGATCAGCTCCATTTTTTACTCTCCCACCAACCAGCTTCCAGCATAACTCTCCAACCAGCTTCTCGACCACCATTTCCACTAAGACTTGCTATATCACTGTCACAGGCCTCATTCAATGCATGTCAAGTCACCGCCTCCTTTCATAGGGGTCGTCACTGGGCAGCCAAAGTGCTCAGAGGAAAGCGCAGGATCCCCATCTCTGATGCATTGGCTGACAGCCGACATTGCATGGCAGTAGTGATGGGGAGAGAGTACCATCTACCCAGAGACAGCACGGCCAATTTGCAATTTCGATGTCAAGTAGCATGACCGGGATTCGAACCCCGGATCGTGATCTCAATCCTCGGATCACAGTATTAGTTTGCTGAGCCACTCAGGGCCCACTGACCAGCTACATTTGGAATAAGGAAAAACTTGTCAAGAACTCTTTGTTTAAGGCAGAAGGTCAATATGATTCTCATTTCTGAAGCATCTTCAAATCGACTGCAGGGCACAACATAGGTTTATGACATCAAGATGCTGCATTTGCCGAGTTTAAAAATACTTCCTCAGCTGTACAAAATGAGGCCAAATTTGCAAATGATAAAACTGATAACAATGATTAGGTTTCTGCTTTTTGGTTAGGAAGAGGCTGCTCTTCAGTCAGTAAGATGTAGCTAACATAGACATAAGTTATTATTGTTGCTCAGAGCTTAAAGCATGCAATAACCACTTCAACTTAGCCGTAACTCTTTCCTGAAACATGTTGCTGTTGGTCGGCAGAGATGAAAAGGTATAATAGGGAATCATTGGTCAAGGTCAGCAGGGAAGGAGAAGCTTTTTAATCTGCTGACCAATTAGGATGGAGGCATTCTCTTGCGGTCTTTATCGCTTCACCATCAAATTCGCTGGAGAACTTTAATACCCTTTTTTACTGGACTTCAATGACTTATTTTAGTACCAAGCAAGCCCCTGGCTCGAATGACCAAATTATCGGATAGAAAATGGTAGAGAAAGGCGGTAAGAGGTGCTCTCTCTAATCCGGTGCTTAATCATCTCCACACAACACAATCTCTAGCACCATCCCGCTCGTGTACATTTGAATTATCTTTCCTCACAGGAGCATTTTGTCTTGGATTGCTGGCAGTGTAATTTCATCTAATTAAAGATAAGACAGCATATGAGCTATTCCTTTTTGCTAAGTGATAAGCGGGACTGAGATAACCTGAGGAATAGTGTTCCTCCTCATACCACTTTGTGTGAAAATAAAAAAAGGATCTTAGGTTGAGTCAAAAGATTTATTTTCTCCTGTAATTAACATGCTGCAGAGATATCTTTACAGAAAGGGAAATCAAGCAGATAATTATTTGAATTTTTACTTGCTCATCAATAAGTAATAGTGTATGCATTACATGATGGTATCACATTGTTTGATCTGCTCTATTATATCTCATAGAACTGCACAATTGAATATTTTAATAGAAACTGCCACTGAAGTCCACGTGTGACTAATAATACAAAGTTTGAAATTGTACAAACAGCTATATATGTGACATAAATATTTTAGTGAAATCCATGTTAGAAAGTTCCATAGGTATGCAAACATGTCAGTACAATCCATGAGACATACAAATACATATTATGCAATATAAGCCAGTCACACATACTTCATAACTACCTGATTGCAATATTAGTTATTTATGCTGGCTGCAATTATTTTCCACAGTTGTTAGGTTTCATGGTCATATATTTAGGCTTCAGCAAAGGCAAATAGATATAATAAAATTAACATCTTGATTGAAAACCAATCGTAGGTCTTAACAACAACAAGTTCTGATGTGGCCCTCTAGAGGGCAGCGATGAATAATGTTTGTTTACTTGAGGTTCAGCTGTGTTTGTCTTCAGTTGGGAGCTATTAAGCATAGCTAGAAAGCCAGGTGCTAAATACTCAATTATTTTTATAACAAATAACTATTGCACTTTAATTGTTTAGTATATTTCATTTTTTATATGTTCAGTTAAAATTTATTCTTCAGTTAAAATGTTCACAACTGAACACATTTGGAGAATTGTTACTCAGTAATCCCATTTATTTCTCAAGAAAAATCACCTGAACAGATATTCTGGAGATATTTCTTCACAAGGAGCAAGTAATAACATCAGGTTTTGATAAGAACTGTCAAAACTTTAGCTTCTTAAATCATACGTTGCTCCACTTCCTGTAGCAACTCTACCATCTCTATGATGATTCTGGAGCCAGTGATTGAACATGAAATTTCACCAGTGGAAATGACATGATCCAGAGCTCATGACTGCTAGAATTGAGACTAAATGCAAAATGTGTATATTGCTGCCCATATTTTATCATCATGTTGTCATTTGATAAGCTTGTCATCTCAGCAGACGTTCATTAGTGAGAGGTTGAGGCGTGAGAATGGACTGTGTGCTATTAAACCACATTACAATGTTCACGGTTCATGAAGCCATCTAATTATAAATAAAATCCATGTCATTTTGCAGTAATTGATGCCTCTTGGTCAACTTATAGTGCTGCTAATTTGCAGAAGCCTCCTGTGTGCTACAGCTTAACTCAGGAAACTCACCCATTCAGGTGTTATGTAATGTCAAGATGACCACCCTTAAGTTTAAAGAAGCATGGGTGATAAGGATATAAGAAGATGAAAGCACAAAACACAGAATAGGGTTTTTCTAAAGCAAACCGCCAGCTCATAACATGCCAATGCAAGCACCGACAACTGTAAGCAAAGCTTTGTTTGGTTTTGAAGGGTCAGAATGTATGAAATGTGACAGATGTGTGTACTCGACATGAGCTGATTTTCCACTCATCACCTTGTGTTGGAATAAGACAGAATACATTAAGAACACGCAGTGTACCCAGATGTTCTGTGATGAGCATTAGCTGACAGAGGGTATATATATCCTCCTGTGATATCAGAAATAGCTAACTCATAGAAGCCATTAAGTGGCTCCATAAATATGCACGTGAACGATATCCATCACAGACATCATTTACCAATTTTCATAATGATGTGATGACTGTATTAACCTCTGGGACTCGCTAATTAGTTCTCCAACAGTAGTAGGGCACAAATGAACCGTGGCATGATTTTTAACTCGTCTGCTCTGTGGTCAAATGAATGCTAAGCACAGCCTTTGACTGAGGCCAAATAACCATATCTGAAACCTTTCTCTTACTGGCTGACTGAAATGCTTGTGTCTGCAGAGACAGTGCCACTGCAACTTCCCTGGATGTCTCGCAGAAGAGGGTTGACGTCATTGCTTAGCAACTAGACTGCTAAGGAGCGGGGAAGGTTGGTGTATGTGTGTTGGGGAAGGAGGGTGGGGGGATAAATTAGGAGCATTCCTTTAGAGCATGAATAAAACATGATCCAAAGACGCCTGTGAATTATTGACGAGGCAGTAACAAGCCAGGGTAGTTGAGGGGTTTTCAAAGGCAAAAAAGGGGTAAGAGCATGAGTGCTGGCAGAAGGCTGAGGATTAGGAGGCATTAGGTTGACTTCACCAACGTTGGCTTGTGGTAAATTCAGCGAAAATTATATTAATTAAAAAAGAAAGCTCCTGCGGCACTATCTATGGTGAAGAGACTAGGGGGAAAGAGACAGTTGCTCAAGGGATGTTGCCCGTGATGTGGCAGTGGGTGTGTGTTTACTTCAGGGAGTTATGCAAAGACACACAGAATAAAGAAAAAGACTGGATACTAGTTTCTGAAATGGGCCAAATTTAAGTCCCAGAGGTATGCCCCAGGCCCAGGCCAGTGTGCTAAGCACCACAAGTGTGTCATGTGATTATTTCAGACATTTAATTAACGGTGACCTCCAATAATAGCAGCCGTGATTTACATGTTCACTGGTGGTGAAATTAAAGCCTCCACCGGGGACCTGCAGTACTCTGAGCTCTGAGGTGCCAGAGACAGATGTCTGGGAGGAGTTTTGGAGCTTTCACATGAAGGACGAAAAGTAAACTGAGGCCACAGACAATTTGAGACTGTCACAGCAAGACTGCACAGAAATGGCTTTGAATGAAAATAGGTGCCAGGTTTTGGAGTGTATGATTAAAAGAAAAGAGGTGTTTTCTTCATTTGAATAAAGCTGAGAAAAAATGCTTAACCAACTAAGACTCCTATGCAAATAAACTGGCCAAATACAATGCAAAACATTATGCTTTTAAGGGTTCAAACAATAAATCATTGGTTTAAAAAAATTAGCAAGACCTGAAAATGCCCTCCTGAGACCTGAGTCACCGTTTGCTCATCACTGCACAATGCTGTAGAGAACTGTTGTGGGGATAAGGCTGGAGATAAGGAAATTCTTCTACACAAAGATAACATCATGGAATTATTTAAATGTGTGATATAAAACTCAAAACATGTCTAGACATCTAAAATATCTTGTTTTTGTTTTTTAAAGATTAGCCATTAATTGGTAATCTGTCAGATGGATGGATGGATGGATGGATGGATGGATGGATGGATGGATGGATACTTTATTGACCCCCAAGGGGAAATTCAAGAAATTAGTTACTGGCTACCATGGTAAAAATTAGCTTAGCACCGGCTTGGCTGCCACGGTAAACACACAAGCCTGAAAATAAGCTCCTAAACAGAACCAGGAGTGACAGATAACACAATTAGAAGTCTTGTGAGCTCCAATGTAAACGCTTGTAAAAATCTCCCCCCCAAAAAAACCCAGAATAGTTTGATATCTTGCATTTTGCCTGTTTTGGTCCAGGATAGTACACGACCAGTTTAGTCAGCTCATAACAATGAAATGATTAAGTAGTTCTCAAATTATGTAACATTTATGGACGTCTTCAACATTCTGCACATTGGATCTATTCAGATCTGCCTATTCAGTTGCTTATCATTGTGTTCTGTATGTAACACTATAGTTATTCTATATAAAATGTATTTTTATTATTATTTTGGAGTGTCTGTAACAGATTAATTGGATATTAATATTTCTCATGTGAAATATGGCTTCAGTTATTATTCATTTCGGTTATCATCAGACACTTTATAACAGATTAATGATGAAAACCGAGACTCCACTGCATCTGCATTAAAAGTTTAAACATTATTATTCAAAAATAAGATGACTAAAAGTTTAAACATGGGTACGAAGGAACCATCAATCACAAATCATACATGATACCAACATCGAAGACTGGGTCAATGTAAAAACATTGGTTTTAATGACATCAATGTTTCTGCACTTAAATTGACTAAAACATAACTCACATTCTGAAGCAGAGTTTAGCCTCAAATTTAAAGTGTGTTACATTGCCTAGACAGATAGTGACACTTCAAGGAATCGGGAAGAGGACGGAACTATACAAGTGAGGCATTTGGCATCAAACGAATCAAATAATCCCAAATAATCCCAATGATTTGCTGCCTCCTTTGCACACAACCAAGCAAACCTGCTCTGTTCACTTGTACTCTGTTCAGCAACAATCCAGACATTGCTGAAAGCTTAGCTTAGTTAAGCATTCAACCACAGCTACAGTTGAGAGAATTTGCTCCTTTGGCTCTGTAGCTCTGCTCTTTGGGGTAGTGGGCAAATACTGGTTTAAGAGATTATGGCACAGATGGAGACAAATGTGGATGTGAATCTGAACAAGTGCCCAGTTTTGCACAAATTCTAAAATGTTCAAAACGCATTTTGTTTGACCTAACATGATCCGGTTTCCCACAGATTTAAGCTTGTACTAAAAGTAAATGCATATCTGGGAAAACTGGAGGGAGATGAGTGTTCATTAAATAGGGCTGTAAACCCGTAAGCAGCTCTGATGCCTGATGCAGTTTAACACAACTCTGGCCCTCCATACATAGTTTAGATGATTTAAAAAATAGAGGGAAAAAAGATGAGAGAGAAACGCAATATGTCTTTGAAGCAAATAATAGAATGTCCTTGCTCTTCTTGTGAATTTCTTCTTCTCTTGGCTTTAGTGTTGAGGACCTTCAGTAAATATCGTCACAACAGTACGACGTGTTAGTTTTGATCAGACTTAACAAAGAATTATTCTTCAAACTGTACATGGATTCACTGTGTACGTCAGTAAGACAATGTCAAGCTGAGAAGCAGTACAGAATACAGTCACTACAGGTGTGGAATGGAATGACATGGAATGGTCATTTCATTATTTAATTAATTATATACTGTTAGGGTGACCAGACGTCCTCTTTTACCCGGACATGTCCCCTTTTTTAGACTTAAAAAGAACGTCCAGGCATAATTTCACATACATCCGGGTTTTTGTTGTACTCCAGAAGCGTTTCATTCACAAACTAGTCTCATGTTCCCGCTATTCCATTTGGTTCACTTGAGTGAGATGTTACGCTATATTAAATGGAGATCCAGCTGAAATCCAAGCCAGTTTCCCTTTAGGTTGTCCACAAGCTCACCGATTGGCTCTGCCATTTCTTGCTAACGTGTGATTGGCCGTCGCCGCTGTCACTCCCTCAAATGGAGTCTGGACTGCAATTTGGCCAGCAGTTCATTTTCACTTGTAAGTTATTAACGTTTTGAGCGTTTGTTTTGCCTGTGTCACGTCAGCTTGTAAGGAGGCAGGCAGAAGGTGAACACGAAGGCGGAGATCTTGCAAACAAAGGGTGTTTATTAACGACACAGACAGAACAAAACAAAAGGCA
>BRDA01003300.1:0-10138 GCA_036984385.1 Crenuchus spilurus
TCTCTTGGCAGTGTTTAGCATGGTAACAGCAAAGTGCAATTAGCTGCTTGCAGATAGGGCAACCGCCATTGGTTTTGCGTTTACAGCCCTTAGTGTGCTGAACCAACCGTTTCATCTTTTGACAGAATGGAAACGAACAACTGGCATTGCGGCACTGGCAAACATGTACAAGAGACTGTATGCAACGCTGGATGCTGAGGCGCCGAGAATCTCCAGGACTCTGCATGGAAGCAGCAGCTTGGTTGTTGCTCTCGTAATCCAAGCCCAGACCAAGCTTCTCCATCTTGTGCTCATGACCCTTGATAGTGTAGCAAGTGATGCAAAGGTCATAGCCCTGTGATAAGAGAGAAAATGGTCAGAGCAACACACAACAGAATATCTACAAATACATTGGTACTGGAAACCGCTCTTTAATTATTTCATCTTACATGCCTGTTATACCTCAAATACGTCATTTTTCCATTAGGTGACTTCTCACAATTTACACATTTCATATTCACACTCTTACCTCACATACAGTACAGTGGAAGCGCATCTCAACGTGATGTTTGCATTCGTTACACATGTAGACAAATCGATCTTGGCTCTGGTTGTGCAGCTCTACCAACATACACATGGAGCTCCATTTGGAGCGCCTCAGTGAGGAGAACTCCAGGTGTTCGTCCCGAGCCAACATCAGGAATGCATCTCTCCTGTCCATCAGATCACATACCATTAAAGAATCGGGGTCAATTATTGGCGAAAGAGCATTGGAATTGGGTCCAGCAATCAGTCGAATAACGAAAAACACCTTCAGAGGAAAATCAGAACAGCAGAGCTCAGTGAAACACCATGATTGAGCTGCACCTCAATTAAATCTGTTAACGACTCATCATCCTACCTTTTTCTGTTTCTCCATAATAGCATAGAGCTTCTGCAACAGGTTGTTGGACGCATTGGGCATCCCTCGTTTCTTTTTGTTGGCTTGGCTCAGACTGCTGTTGTTCCTTCTCTTCCTCTTATTCTTTTTCTTGGCATTTTTGCCATCATCCTTTGTTGCCTGCAAAATATTACAGTACAGAATCAGACACTAAATTTTACACAAAACACACAAATGCATGTGACCGACTTACATCAACACTTTCACTGGAAGTACTGTTTTCCTCCCGTTTCCTCTCCTCTTCCTCCTGTTCTAGCTCCTTGATGCTCTCCTCAAGCACACTGGGCCAAAAGTCACCCTCAAAATAGGGCAGTTCTTTGGCACTGGTGAGGCGATCCTCTGTCGCCTGCTTAAATATATCCTGCAAAGGAATGAATGGAGGAGTTACTTTCAGAATATTAAAAAAAATAAATTTCAGGACAGTCAAGAACAGCTTTGGTACAAAACTGAATCAAACCCTTTCTTACTTTATAGTCATGTACAATGCCCTCTGCAACAGCTTTGTCCAGCATTTTCTTATACCACTCTTGCAGCTGCTTAGGTTTGGGTATCTTCTGGTCTGCAGGGTCACAGTGGAAGATGTAGTCATCACCCTCACTAGGAGGACAGGCCCAAATGTGGCCAGTGGTGAACCTGAAAGGGAAGCCAAAGTCAAGCATATTATTTGCTGAAAAATTAATAATACACTGTGTGCACAATTATTAGGCAAGTTTATTTTTGAAAGATGCTGACTTCTTCCTGTACCACTGGTTAAACAAAGTGTCTTCTAAAACTGGCAGTACGCTTGGGGATCGATTTTGAGCTCATCTCCAACCCAAAAAGGACAGACCAGCTCATCTTTAATGATACCAGCCCATACCAGTACCCCACCTCCACCTTGTTGGTGTCCGATTAGTGATCCAGCCATGGGCCCATCCATCTGGTCCATCAAGAGTCACTCATGTCATCAGTCCATAAAACCTTTGAAAAATCCGTCTTCAGATATTTCTTGGACCAGTCTAGACGCTTCAGCTTATGCGTCTTGTTCAGTGGTGGTCGGGTTTCAGCCTTTCTTACCTTCGCCATGTCTCTGAGCATCGAACATCTTGTACTTCTTGGTACTCCAGGAAGATTGCAGTTCTGGAACATGACAGAACTGGAAGATAATGGGTTCCTGGTAGCTTCACGCTTGATTCTTCTTTTTTTTTATCAACACGTTTCTTGCGACTCTGTTGACTATTTGCAACAAAACATTTGATGGTTCATATCTTAGCAATTTCAAGAGTGCTGCATTCATCTGAGAGACTTTTGGTAATTTTGGACTTTTCAGAGTCAGTTAAATCTCTTTTTTGGCCCATTTTGACCTAAAGAAAAAAGCTGCCTAATAATTCTGCACACCTTGAAATAGGGTGTTGATCTCCTTAGGCCAAACCCTCCCTCATTACACAGACACACATCATCTGCTATACTTAAATCCATTAAGCATTCAAGTTGATCCAACTTGCAGTTACAAAATATGCCTCAAAATGATATGTCAAAATACTCACTTGCCTAATAATTGTGCCCACAGTGTACATGCCAAAACAAACTTTTTTTTAGTTTAAAAGGTATGTATTTTGATTCTTACCCTAGTTTTTTGGCATATTCCAGATACCCAATGAGAATCTCGTGGTAGACCAGTGTTCTCAAACTGCGTGGCTGAAAAAAGTGAACACTGTCAAGATAGGATATGTATACCCGTCTGTGGAAAGAAAGTAACTGGCATTAAAGACGGTAGCGTCACACCGAACTAACAGAAGCTAGTTAATGCTTTCAAAAACCTCTAAGCTCAGTCATGGATGTTTTTAATGTAGAGCTGGGCAATATGGCCAAAAAAGTTTATCACGATAAATTTTTCTATATTGATCAATCTTGATAATTATCAAGATATTAAATTTTCTAACACTGTCATAGTTTTAAACATCATCTTTCTAAAAACATCAGACTAAATACATGAAATGTTATTATTTAAAATATTAAAATGTTTATTGCCAGAACATAATATTGTAGTGTCCGGCTGGATGCGTTGAAAGGATGGACGAGAAAGACGTTTACAGTCGTCGCTTTATTGTTGAAGCTTACAGTGATTGCTGTCGGCCGCAGCCACTCCAAAGTAACAGGCTAGAGTGCCAAGCTAACAGGCTAATGCTAGCACTTCGGCTGACACACACACCCACACACACAGCGAGCCCCCCTCCGTCTCCTTCTCACACAGACGAGCACACAGCAACCTCACGCTCTCTCGCTCGGCCAATCACACGCTTGTCTAAACACAACAGTGCATTTTGGCGGCGCTGGTGAGGAGGAGCTAACAAGCAGCAGTATTAGACTTCAGAACTCACTGTCAAGCTGCTTATATGCGAAAAGGAAACGAACGTTAATGCTTATCGAATTTATTGTCCTGGGTTATCATAGTCATAGAGGGAAAAATTATCATTAAACAAATCGATATTGTTTTATCGCCCAGCACTATTGTGATGTACCTTTGATTTGGGGGTGGACAATCTGAGCCATATTCTTGTACATGCATGCCAAAAAAGCATACATCAGCTCCGTCAATGTCCTGAAAAGCAAACAGAGCTTTTGATCTGTACGGGAAAGATTCTGCCATCTCACCACTGTCCACAAACCTGGAGGGGAAAAAAAAAAAAAAAAGAACACAAGCTATTAATACAATGGACAACATGTGGTATATAATCAATTTATCTCTCATTA
This sequence comes from Crenuchus spilurus, assembly GCA_036984385.1. NCBI lineage: Eukaryota > Metazoa > Chordata > Actinopteri > Characiformes > Crenuchidae > Crenuchus > Crenuchus spilurus. Next base: position 3,653 of record BRDA01003300.1, read on the forward strand.
ATGATTAATTACATGATAGTCAGTCCAGGCAATACAAGCGGCTAAATAATAAAACACTGATAAACTTATGTTAAAATAATAACTAATGCCAGCCCTGTGTATACAGTCAGAGCCCACTTCCACTCACCTGGACTTCATTCCAGGTTTTACTTCGACCACTTTATCCGAGACGTGAACAACACGAATGGTGACTTCACCAGCGTCTAGATGGTTTTGGCGCTTCAGATACTCATTAACTCTGGTTTCTAAGAAGTTGCCTAGTTTAGTTGGCGGCAGCCCTAAAAGAACAAAAGAGCATTTTTTGTCATTATGGTGAGGGATGTTACTGATAGATTATGGATCAAATTATTACTCTTGATTGGCTGTAAAAGCTCAGTTCAACATACTTTTAGAAGCATATTTATTCTCTTTACGGGTCTTGTTGGCTTTCTTCAGACACCCACTACATACAAAACTGAAAGAACAGAGAGATACAAGTTAGATAAGCTGCTTATTTGTTGATGTACAGTTAAACAAAGCAACCTAATCTGACTTTTGCAGTTTTAGGAAGATTTACCCTGCCGGCCAAATGGTGTCGTTGTGCAGAACACAAATCTGATGCATTTTCCGTCCACAATCCATACATTCCACAAACCTACAGAGAGAAATAAAATGAAAAAACAATTAGAGATGGTATGTACAGTTCTAGATAAACACAAACACCAAACAAAAACAAAATACAAAAAGGTATCACAGAATATTTTAAAGGGAAGCAGATTTAAATCTTCCACATAATCACATGCATTGTATTCATCTTTTCAAGGACTCAACAACGAACACCAAACAACTTACAACTCAGGGTCGAGTGTGTCGTTCTTCTTCTTTTCAAACTGTTCCTTGTTGATAGATCTGAAACATGTGTTTGACATTTTGAGACACAAACAAACCTTCGATGAAAACTACATCTTTGAATACTTCCCCACATCCCGGACAAAGAAAGAGCCTAAGAATAAATGCTAATGTGTGAGAGAGGGAGAGAGATACTCACGCCTGAGGCTGGGATGGATCATCCCCCAAGGACACACACTCGCCCTGGATCTCGTTGAAACACTTCTCGCAGAAGTGGTACCTGTCAGCAAGAAGCCCATATTTTGGTGAACTACACCATTCACCAACACCAGAGCCAATCACAGAGAGGCCATGAAGAGGTAGACACCAATCAGTGCAGGGCAAGGCAGGGCAGGGCAGGCCAAAGGGGGAAGCAGGCACAGATGGGGAGCGCAGGACAGGGTCGCCGCCAGAGGAGCCAATCATGATGCACGTTTTTGAGTGGGGTATTGAGAAGGGAGGGATATGGTGCAGATGATTGGTCAGATGAAAGCAGGCCATTATTGCAGACATGACAGGCAAGGAGGGGAAAGGTGTAGGGAAGGGAGTAAATAAACATGGGACATCAGACCAGAAGAAATGGACGGATGGACACAGAGACAAACAGGAGACAAGACAAGCAGAAAGCCAAAGCAAAGCACAGATTAGCGTTTGCATGTGTAATGAGTAAACCATCACAACTAAACAAGGGTAGAATCAACTGCAGGGGGAGGGCAGGGGTGAGGGGAAGTTTACAGACACATGAGCACATTAAACATGTACACGCGCAGCAGAAGCAGGTACAATTTTAAAAGACGTCCTCTCTTGTTAAAGGCACCACATGAATAAAGCATCACATAGATGACCAGCTCTGAGTGTCTGCTACATGTCACTGCTGTCATAAAAACCCTCGACGTGATCTCCCCCCTTTTTTAGTTTTGTCCAACACATTTTGGAAACGTTACATAGCCCAAAGAACAGAACTGGTCCAAAATGACAAATTCTGACTGCATAAATGGTTCTTCTGATAAGTCGCCACTTTAGAGGTTCTTATGACAGCAACAACATGCTAACAAGAAAAAACATCACATGTAGTAACAAAATACATGATGTCAAGAAAAACTCTTTAGCGTGGCAGCTGCCCCGGGTCTTGTTTCTTACCTGTTCTGGTAACTGAAGTAAGCAGCATCTCTTGGTATAGTGCAGAGCTGCTTCCCATAGCAGCACAGAGTTTGAGGGGAGAACTCCAGCTAACAGACAAAGAAAAACCAAAAGATTAGTCTTAACGTTTCACTCGACAGTAACATCTTTGAAGATGTATTTTGTATTTTTTAATGGAGCTTCCAGCAGCATAAGTCTTCAAATTCTCTCAGTCACTCCCACACGTGCGCTCACCTTTCTTCCACAGCAATAGCCAAGGCTCTGCATGACCGGGTCAATCTCCTGCTCAAACACCTCGGCCAGTTTGGAGCAGTACTTGTAGACTCGTGACGTCTTGCGATTGTATAGCCAGGCATTATTGAACATGAGCCAAATATCATCTACATACTGCCACGGCTCCTGATACTGGCCTGTGTCAAGTTTCCGTTTGATAGTAGACAAATCCATGGGATTCTTCACAATGTCAAAATAATCCTTAAGTTAAAAAAAAATAAAAAAATAAATGTTAGACATCATTTCTGAGACGTATACAATACAGAGCAGTTCATATAATGAAAAATCACAAAATATTAAAGCATTAACATAACAGGACAAATCCATCCTAACGTTAACTACATGCAAAGAATGATTCACTCGTTCTTTATCTTTAAAAACCTGATGGCCTTGAGGGGCTCAGTGGACTAATTCACTGCCACTATGATCTGAAAATCGCAAGTTCGATTCCCGATTATGCTGCTCGTCATCGGCAGCTGGGGCCTCCAAAGCAGAACTGGCCATGCTCTCACTTTGGGTGGGCAAGATGGCGCTCTCTCCCCAACACTATAAACAATGTGGACTGACTCGGGCGTCTGCTGAGTGATCCATCAGAACTGGGGATCTGTGCTTTCCTTAGATAACGCTAGCTGCCCAGCAGCGATGTATCGCTAGCAGTCCGGATAAAACGTCACTGGTATCAGAAGAGTCCTGTGCTTGTCTACCCCCACCAGAGTTGCCAGGTTCATGGTTTTCACCCCAAATTGGGCTTGTTTGTAAATCCAGTCGCAGGTGAAAATTCAGGGGTGGCAGGGTGCGGTTTTTTGGGCTACTTTTAAAAATGGCTGCTAAAAAACAACAAAAAAGGTGGGTGTTGCCTTGGATGTTACATCAACACGGCGGGCAAACGTCTACAAGTCGACACTAAAGAAGATTGATTACAACAATAAGAACCAAACGACAATTAAAGGAAGGCAGTCATATAAAAAGTTTGAATTGGAGGAGCCCTTAAAAGTCAGAAAAAGGGGATAAGAGGAAAACAGGAAATGGCAGTTAAAATCTGTACGCGTGAGCTTAAGTGAAATTAAAAAACAGATGGAAAGAATTGTCCAAAAGTTCATAACAGCTCTTCATATAACTAGAAATCACAAGGTGATGAAAAAAATTTTTTTAAAAGAGGATCAGAGGAGAGAAGAGAGTTCAGGAGGGGCAAGAACAGAAATGAGTAAGTAAATTTTTTATTTTATTTTTTTTTTATAATTTATTTCTAGGTTTTTGCCAATTTTTATTCCCTTCCCAATGTAGTGGTAGCCAATTAGCCCATCCCTTCCATTAGGCCTCTCCCCATCACTTTTGCAATGTCCCTGACTCTAGGAGGGTGCAAGCAAGCACAAGCCTCCTCCGTTGCGTGTGATGGAGCCACCGCCTCTTTTCTGAACCACCGCTAATACACCATCACTGAAGAGCCTAACGTGCTCGGAGGAAGGCACACAGGGTCCCCAGCTCCGATTGGACCAATTAGTAGACGCCTGAGCCAGCGGACATTGCAATGTGAAAGTGATAAGGAGAGAGAGAGCCCCCCCATCTACCCGCCCAGAGAGAGCACTGCCAATTTTTGCTCTCTTGGGCCCCGGCTGTTGATGGCAAACAGCATGACCGAGATTCAAACTCGCGATCCTCGGGTCATAGTGGTAGCGTCTTTGCCCGCTGAGCCACTCGGGGCCCGCTAATTATGTTACTATGTTCTTGACTGGGTTATAAAAGAACTAATAAAACACTCATGTTACCATATTATTAATGACTAAGATAAATAGCATTTTGTTTATAAGGGATTTATCAGTATTGCTAAGTCGTACACTCATACTTGTTTTGCCATTCGCTTCAAACATGTGACAGACATATTTTGGGCTAGTTTAAGCTTCTGAAGGGCTGGTTTTAGACTGACTTTGGGCTGGATATTTTTGTTGGTCTTGGCAACCCTGGCACCCACCCAGGAGAGTCAGGGACATTGCAAATGATATGGAGAGATGATAAAAAGGGCGGGGTTAATTGGCCACTAAAATACACATTTGAGAGAAAATCAGGGCTAAAATAAAAAAAAAAAAAAAAAAAAACTTTGAAGCTTTAAAATAAATTGTAGCTTTAACTAATATTTAAGCTCAAGTTTTATACTTAGCTGATGTTCACAAGTTCACTACAGAGACATACCGGTATTCCTAGGAGTGATGGATCCACAGGCTGGCGGAAAGGGAGAGACTCAGGGTCCTGGCGATACAGAGACTCCAGTGTAGGCATTAGGGCCTGTCTCAGCTCTTCTGGTTTAAAGACTGATGAGGGGAAAGAAAACAAAAAAAAAGTTAAACACTGAAAATAATAAAACCACATGTCTTTTATACAGAAAGTCTTAAATGTTCTTACTCTTCTTTTTATTCTGCATTCCAGGGTGTGGGCTGTGGGACCCTTTGGACCCCAAACTAACATCCTCCTCTTTAGGCTCAGTCTTCACATCTGGCTTTTTGTCTTCCCCTGCTACTGTGGCAGTTTCAATCATCATACTTTTGCATCCTTCACCAGTCACCTCTTCCTTCTTTATCTAAGAACAGATAAATAAACAAACAAATAAACAAACAAACATACACAAACAGCAGAAAATAATTTAGCCATTATTTATTCAATCTCAATTTTTTGTGATCTTTACCTCTGGCTTTTCCTCAGTTTTTATATCTCCTTTCTTTCCTGTCCTTCTTCCCTTCATTGACCCATCGTCGTCCTCTTCCTCCTCCTCGTCTTCCTCTTCTTGTTGCTTGACTTCCATCTTGGGCTCAAGAGTGGCAGTATTGTCTGAGGGTACATGCTGTGAGGACGCATCTGCGCTGCTGACGGAGGCAGGAGTTGCAGCTTGGCCATCTACCGCAAGAGAGCCCTTCTGAGACAACTGTTGATGAAAGGAAAGAACATAAATAAGACAGGCAAACTGAAAGACATAAAATTGTACAAAGAAAAAGAATCAATCATCATTCTAATAAAAGTCTGTTATTCTTTAAATGGGAAAGAGACAGAGTTTTAAAAAATGAGAATGTCACTGACAAACTAGGTGGTTTCAAGCAAAACTGGGTTCTGTAGTGAAACATGCCAACCGGAGACTCATTTTCTCTCAATTGACAAGTCAGAGACTGTCTACAGTGTAAATATTGCCATTTAATTTACATTTATTTATAAAAAGTGACCTTCATGCCTCCTTTATACATATGCACTGTTGAGGACAGTAAAACATGAAAAAATAGGTTTTGTCTGCAGACTTCTTTACTCTGCATTTACAGATCATGTTCATACCAAAATCTACAAACATTAATGTAAATTAATGAGAAACTAATTGATTTAATTCAACTTAAGGGGCAGCCTTTAGATGTCTGGTTCCCATCACCTGATCACTCTACTTTCTCTGGTTTGATTGCAGGAAGCCACTAGGAATTACTTTGTTGAAAACTTGTAATATTGAGGTATTTCATACACCAGCATGCTGTAGGGCAAAAATACTTACTGGAGTGGGTGGGTGCTGGGGTACAGGAGTAACACTCGGTGTTGAAGTCCCTCCTAATGGTTGCTGTAGCTGCATGGCTTTGTCCGAGTTAGCAGGTTGTGATAACTGCTGCTGACTGGCACCTGGAGGTAAGAGAGGGAGACTGGGGGTGTGGGGCTGGGGCGTCTGTGAACCTTGAAGGCTTGGAGGTGGTGTAAGGTGTGGAGTGGGTGTGCGGCTGCGTGCTGGAGAGGGAGAGCTCTGTCGCCGGGGTGGACAGTGTGGGAGGTTCATCGACTGGGAAGGGGTCGATGATGTCGGCACGCCAACATTGTTGGGCCCTAGAGAACCCATTGAGCCTCCACTACTCACTCCCCCCACAGATCCAGGTTGGGATAAAGGACTACTGGCTGGCATTGGTGGCGGGGTCGACATTGGAACCTGCTGAAACACAAAAAGAGACGTTTAGAAAACGTAATTCATAACTGAAATTAACATGAAACATGCATGCACTGCCTCCATAAAACAGCAGGACTGTTCAGCCTGGACGTCATGTATATTCTCTCAGTATAGCTGCTTGTTTGCTTCTGTTGTGCAACAGACAAAAACTTGAGCAGGGAATTTATTGAAAACAATTTAAGTGAAATAGGCTGTTCATCATCTGATCAAAAGTTTACGACCATAGCTCAAAAAAAAAAAAAAAAAAA
>BRDA01003302.1:5061-22767 GCA_036984385.1 Crenuchus spilurus
CCAGGAGAAGGACCTCTGTTTTGTCACTATTTAAGAGAAGGAAGTTATATGACATCCAGCATTTCACGTCTTTTACACAATCCTCCATTTTCTTTTATCTGATCCTGTCATCAGGTTTAGCTGATATATAAAGTTGTGTATCATCTGCATAACAGTGGAAATTAATATTATGTTTACTTATAACGTGGCCTAATGGAAGCATATAAAGTATGAATAATAGAGGTCCTATGATAGATCCTTGTGGAATTCCATCAGATCATGGAACATCAGATCTTCATTATATTACTATTACTCATAAGTTGTGAGATAAAGCTAAATAAAGTCACTTTAGTGCTGTGCAGCCTGAAATAAATGATTTCTGAAACTCAAAATCTAAAAACTCATTTTTTTAGTGTTCAGCAGCAAGTATTGGAAATCATTAAATATGTTTTATTTATTCACAATCTAATCATTTAACTATTTATTTATTGTTTTTATTTCACGTAGTTGCTGTATATAAACACTAGAGTTTGGACACAGATTCAAATAGAAAATCCTAAGACATACAGCAGACGCTTAAGAGTTTTGTCAGCTTTGAGGAAGGAAAGCTGGATGACAATGCAAGCATGGTAGGATCCCTTTATGAATAAGCAAAACAGGCAAAAACTGTACTGTAGAACCTTCAACAGGGATGGAGAAGAACTGAATAGGACAGTTCCTCAATGCTGGTGGGACTGTAACCCACATTAGTCTGGGTAACCCTGGCATTAGTCATGGTGCAGTAGGTTCATGTTTAGTCCTATTCTATTGGCAGTTCTGCTCTACAGAGACTAGCTGTGTGTGCACACATCTGTTGTAGAAGTTGTGTCCTCAAACATTGTAAATTAAATTGAAGAAACCAAATAAGCTACTTCAGACATCAGCCACGTTTTGACTGACTGTCTACATTTGAAGGATGTAAAGTAAATTTTGGCCAGAATTATCACTCTCAATGAAGGATGTTTGTTGATGTTTGATAAAGAACACATGCTGTGCTTTGGCATGAAATACAGGATTTATCTTCTCTGCTACTCAACAATTCAATTCACTCCAGAGCTCCATGTGTCTCCTGGCTCTTAAGTCCTCATGCCACACCTTCAAATTTAGATCAGCAGTTCACAGAGGTGAGGAAATCATCAGCTGCTGAGACTGAGCCGTGTGAACTGATGCACCGCATATCATACCTTCATATGTTTGTTTAAGTGTGTTGACAAATGCACATGTTTGTCTTCACCCGCACATCCTTCATGCTGTCATTTTCTTGGAATGGATTGTGTTCCCCCATGTTTATGGTGTTTGTTTATGCCTGTGCATTATAATTAATCTTTGCCTGACTGTTTTCCTGCCTTTAAGAGTAGATGCATGTAAATCTGATGGGGCTCATACAGCAGAATCCTAATGCATCAAGATAATGGAGCAGAGTATCAGCCTCTTTGTGGGAGATCCATAAAGCCCAGATTCACATTTCCAACCACCACATGTACCCACCAATCTCAACCCTTGTCCCTAAAGCCATGGTCATCCTCAATCTTGAAAGACGAACATCATCAGATGTGCCTCTGGATACACAGTATTGTGTACAAGGCTCAGGCACCTAATCACATTACTGGCAATCTGAACGTCCTGAAAAAGTCCAGAACATCCATCCATTCAACAGCCATTGGCCTGGCTTCAGGGATGGGCAAATAGTTTGTCCATTTTTTTCTCTCTGTGATGTTTTTAAGCCATCACATTAATTTCCATCAGTAGCACTCTTGATTTAACATAATAACATAATAATGTTGATTTACCATGCCAATTAATGTAGGTATAACAACAAATAATAATTTAGAAACGGTTAAATTAACATTCACATACAGACAATCAGTACAACTTATAGTAATGTAATTGATTTGTAGGTTCATGCACATATTGCTAATTGAGTAGGTTTTAAAAACTAATTTAAGTGCCTAACACAGTATTTAAATGAGCTGTGCTCTGACTGGCTGTAATGTAATCAATTCAAAACACAATCCAGACTGAAACACTCCTTATAACTTGTGGATGCAGCTAGATGCCATAAGCTATGTAATTGAGTATGTAATTGTGTTGCTTTTCATGGCATCATGTAAATTAAGAATAAGCTGTAAGGAAAGTATTAGGGATACAAAAAACTGAGCAAATGGATCACACAGAGCACATTTCTGAAATCTAAATCTAAATCTACATCCTATTGTCAAAGATCTGTGATGTTACATTTATGTTACACTGTGCATCTATTCTAAGTAAGTTTTGTTTGTTGGTTTAATTATATTTAGAGTGCACTTAGCCTCCAACATTCTGGCCACAGCCACTTACAATGACGTTATAAGGTGTATTCATTCTGCACCGAGTTTTGAATTGAGTACAATACAGCCAATCAGAGAAGAGCTCATTTATGCTATTTAAGCTGTTCATTTGGCTTCATGTGCAAAACATTTTTGTGTGCAAAAAAAGACAAAGTGATAGAATATAAATGCTATAAATATAAAGACACAGTGAAGAAAAAGCTGTAGAATAAGTTTCCAGACCATTGAAAGGGTCACATATGTCGTTATGTGCTCTTCTGGGTTCATTTCCTTATTTGGACTAAATAGTGTTGGCAACTCGTTTAATTGAACAATGTGAGGAACACACAGTTTTCCATGAGCACAGTAAAGAAAGCACAAATTGTAACCTCAAATGAGGCTTGATTTCTAACTGAGTACTTTGCAAAGCTCCAACAAACACTGATCCTTTTGCTAGAACTTGTTATCTGCTACAAATTCATTACTTTCTACTCCTGTGAGCTCTACAGGGGACCTTCAACACTGTGTCCCCTTCACTACACTGCAGACTAGCTACTCTACCTTAATTTCAAAGCAAAACTGCTAAAGAAGACTTGCTTATGGGCAGGGCAGCGTGCATTTTGGACGTAAAGTGGTGTTTAGATTCAAATGTATGACTTTAAAGCAGTGCCATGCATGAAATGTTTGAGGGGGAACACACAGCTGCAGCTATCTGGGGGCTTTTTTATGCCTAGAACAGTGTTGTGTCTGTGCTCTCTTCATTAGAGTGGTGGGAGTGAGTGAAAGATAAAGACAGAGACACAGAAACCTCTTTGAAGTCAAATCCAAAAGGCATGTTAATCACTCTGAAACCTTGAACAAAGCCACCTTTATGTAGCTTCCATGCTTTTCTGCCAGCCTAACAACATCCTGTGATGCTCCCTGAGAGATTTCAGACAAATCCCACTCAGTGCAAGTGATGTGATGTATAAGCCACTGTAGTCTAAACATGTGAAGGAGCAAACAAACCAAACAGTGCTGAAGTTTAAAGATGTCTCCGTTCAACTTATCTCTTTAATGCCTAGAACCACAGACTCTGTTCTCCTTTAAGGTTAAAGAAGGTTCAACAGCTGAAACTAGCCCAAAATGGTGTCACATATTTTTGAAAAAAAAAAAAAAAAAAAACCCCAGAATACTAACTCTTAAGTCTTATGTTAGTCTTATTTTGTTTTCAATTTTATAAATATATACTGATACTTTTTTGAAACATTTTTTTAATAATGGTATTATTAATATTGTTATTTTATTAACAATATATAGTATTATCTTTTTTTTTTAGTAGCTTCTGTGACTAAAACAAGCCCAGGAAAACTGCAAACCTGGCAACCCTGCCTAATGGCAAGAGGAACAAACCTTGAGAGGACGCCAGGCAAAATAAATAACAACAAACAAATAAAATTAAACACAGAACAAATAAAAAGTAAAACGTAGATTCATAATGAATAGATAACAGTAAATAAACTTAGTGACCCTAATTATCAGGCAGATTTATTGAGGATCTGTGACAGGGATTATAGTTAGAACCTAATGACAGGTTCTCTAACAGAATGTCAGTAAGTGTCAATAAGAGCTGAGTTTATGATGGGACTAACTGAGCTTGTTGAAAATATCAGCAACTGCACAGCACATGGAGGCTTTCACTGTTGGCTTCATGAAATTCCAAACAGCCAATAATAATCGAACAATCTGTTCTTCTGTCTGATCCAGTGTAATCAGCATCCACTATCATATGGAGGTTTATTCCCATCTTATTATCCTCGATTCTCCTCCATCAATTTCCATTGCATGGCTGTACTAAATGCTGTGTGCTTTCATTTTGGAAGCACATCGATCGGTTCGTTTGCTTATTTATTTATTTATTTCCTCCTCCTTCTTATTGATCGTTGGGGTTAAGATGTGTTTAGCTGCCCTCTGGCATGCTGAGGTTGTAACAGCCTATATTGGCTCAATTTTCAACATGCTAGAAATGTTTAGGACTGAACGCTAATGCACATGAGATCAAATGGGAACAAAATAGAGCCAACATGACAGACTTCAGATCATTCTCTTTGGTGCACTGCAGTGGCAGAACTTGTTAATCAACTTTGATGGCCTTCAGCACTGTGCATGGACACTACGTGTATGGAAATGTAATTATACTGGGCAGGTATCCTACTAACACAGTGCAAGTTAAAGCATGTTTTCAGACTGCATGTTTTATTTATGTGTTTAGGAGAATGAAAGCATCTTCTCGCGATCTCAGTGCACTGAATTCGCAAGTTACTGAGCTCTTGTCTAATGAGATGACAAGTAAAATTCATGTTGGATTATACCTACTGGTTTGTAACATTGATACCACTTGGCATGCAACATTCTTATTGACTTTACACTGGCTACAATCTTCCCATTGGCTTGTTGCATTCCTATTGGATAACAGCATTCCTAATTACTACATAAATAATAATAAATAATAATAAATAAATAATAAACTTCCCATTAACTTATCTTCTAAATTATCTTTTCTACTTACAATTGTAAATGTAGTACGGATTGAAAATCTAGTGCATCTCCAGAAATTAGGATAAGGTGAAAAAGTTCATTTGTGTTCATAATGTAATTCAAAAAAGGTAAACTCTCATTTTTTATAGTCATTACACATAAAGTCACATATTTTGAGCTTTTTATGTTTTAATGCTGATACTCTTTAAATATTAATTTGCGCTGAGCAGTGGACAGCCTAAAACATAAAGTTTACAAATAACAGAGGTCAAAAACAAAAGCTAACAAACCAAAAATACAATCCAAAAGAGTAGTCAGGAAACAGGCCAGGGTCACAGTCAAGAACAGCAAACAGAATAACTATATGAAACAAACAAACAACAACAACAACAACAACAACAACAGCTAATAAGATACAAAGGGATAGACGGAACAAAAGAGACTAAGTAGAAGGCTAACAAAACAAAACAATACATAAGGCAAGCAAGGCTAACAGTCTAAGTGGCTAACAAGCTAATAGGAGACAATATAGTGGTAGCAAACAGAACAGGGTAAAGCTAAGATAAGGAAAATAGAGCAAAACAAGAAACAAGCTAATGCTATGCTAAGCAGAACAAAACAGGAACCAGGAATGAACAAGGAAAAGACAAAAATTACTTAGGAATGAGATAACAATGAGATTGGCTAGTGAACACATTAAGGAACAATAGCTAAGGCAGTTAGGTGTTTTGTTCAACGGCACTTCATGTTCTCTCAGTTCTGGGGACCTTCAGGTCGCACAGTGGACCCACTTTTGAATGAATATACAAACAACAATAAACCTTTCACACTATTTTATGTGGCACTGCTTTTCCACATAATTTCTTATCTTTATTTAGTTAGAAATACTTACAGAAATGTAAAATTATTACCATAAAGAGCTTAGGATGATTAAAGCTAATCACAGCGTGCTCATTCAGGCATCACAGGTCATTCAAATCTAATCTGAGCTAAGCCGTCTCTAAAAAGAAAAAAAAAATAGATGAGAAACTGGACACAGCTCAATCAAATGAACAGGAGTTTGAAGATCACGTTTCCTCGCCGTGGCTGAGCATTAAGTGCTTCATTGTCACTCTTGCTCTATGAGGAGTGTTTTGAAGGTTCACGGTCAAAGGATTAAGAACAATGCTTTTATTATGCAAATGGTGTTAAGACAATTAAACATGCGCCTGCTTTTCTAGTGTGCACTAACTGTGAGCTTTACTGAACCAGATTAATTCTCAGTCAGAGGCTGTGATGGTGGGTCTAATTAGGCTGATTGCACCTCGCCAAGCTTTACAAAACTGATCTAAGGTCAGTCTCCACCTCTTCTTCCAGTTAAATGTAACACTGAGCTGATCCCAGATCACCCAGAGCTCATACTGAGTACAGAAATGAGGTAATGTTCTCCTAAAAACAGCTTAATGAGTATCAGTCTAGGAACATTATCAGAGTGTGGGAGTGTGAGAATAGGAACATTATCAGAGTGTGGCAAATGACTCTGACAGCATTATCTAGAACATCTTACATCAAAGTGAGCGGTTCTACTCTTTAAGTGTGAAAAGCCTTTTAAATGTTAAACCTACACTTCATTTTCATACACGAAGCAAAACTAAGTGCCAAATCATAATGGTGGGTGCTCCACCCAGACTGATCCCGCATTGAACCCCAAGTGTCCAAGAGGACACCACTTAAGTCTGTCACCAACCCCGCACCCCACCACACGCACACACACCTATGCTCTACCTTGAATTCGAAGTCTTTGGACTCCCTGAAAGGTAGTGGACAGAGCCGGCACTGGGCAAGTTTACTGGAGTTGTGCTGGAGAAATGATCAAGCATCTATGGAATGTACTAAAACGACAAGTCCAGTTTGTGGCACCATCACCGGAAAACTTACAGGACTTATTCCTGTCATATCCATGACAAAAATCATCAATTACTCTGCTCTTAACATGGCCGCGTCAAGAAGTCACAGCATTAAAACAAAGTCACGTTGAGCATTTCTATTAATTTCAGAATGAAAATGCTGCTTGGAAACTACACTAGTTGTAGTCTGATGTAGACAAAATAAAAATAGTAATAATCATTAAAATATTTACACATGGGAGGAGCGAGATGCCTGTGAGCAAGCCACACAATGCTGAAATATGTGCCAACACTGCCCCAAGTAGACAGAAAAGGAATCATGATGCTTGCATTTTGTTGTAAATAGTTGTACATAGCTTCATTTGTTTACATTTATAACCTATGCTAATATTGTTCATTTTAAATATCATTCATTGAGCAGGTTAATTGATTGTTTTGGTTTTTGGTTCAGGGTGTTGATAGAGAAGGTCAGTGTGTTGATGTCAGATAACACAGGACACCATCATAGGTCTTGTACACCTTCTGTTCTTGGGCATGCTCACTCATTATTGGTCAGTATCTGACCACAGGACTGCTGACCACCTTTCACTGGTGGACCATTCTCAGCACAGCAGTGATACTAACATGGTAGTGTCATGGTGGTGTGTATGGTGTTACAAGTGTATCAGACACGGTAGCATTTCTGGAGTCAGCTAAGAGTGGATTGTTACTCATCTGTTGAATCACAGCTGGTTTTAGCCATCTTAAAGCCTTGATCACTGGTCTCTGACCACGGAGCTGATTTTGGTTGCATGTCTCTCTTTCTCTATTTGGACTTCATCAGCATTCACACAGAAATATCTCACTTAATTATGTAGTTTGGAGAGATATTTTGATCATGTATGCTATCTTTCCCCATCCTCCATCTGCAGAACTAAGTGGAACACAGATGAAATAGGCTGCGTGTCTTCCGCTGGCCTGTAAAAGAAGAGCAGAAGGCGAGAAATGAAAGTGCGGGTGAGCGGGGAACAGTCTGACTGGGATTCATTCAGTCCACACTAAAAGCCTCTCTCTGTCTGTGTGGCCTAATTCAGAGAGAGAGCGTCCCTAGAGTGCAGCCAGACGGCATGAATGAAGCACAGAGAGAGAGAGAGAGAGAGAGAGAGAGAGAGAGAGAGAGAGAGAGAGAGAAAGCGAGCGAGCAAGGATGGGGGGGACATAGAGAGATACAAGAGCAAGGATCTATGGTGGGATGAGAAAGATGACAAGCAAAAGGAAGGAGAGGAGAGAAACATTAAGAGATGGAAAAGAGAAAGGGAGAGAGAAAATGAAAGCAAAGAAACAGAAAAGAGACAAGAATGAGAGAAAAACAAAGGAGAATGAGAATGAATAGAGAAAGACAATAGAGGAGTTAGAGAAACAAAAGAGAGGAATATAATAAAGAGGTAGAAGTAAAAGAAAAATAAAAGAGAAAAGAGAGGGAGAAAGAAAATGAGAGTGAGAGGAAAAAGAAGAAGAGAAATAAGAAAGAAAGAGAAAAGACAGTGGTAAAAGCAGTGAAAAGTGAGAAGGGGTAGATAAATAAAAAGTAGAGAAAGAGAGAAAGAAAGAAAGAAAGAAAGAGATAACTGCAAGCAAGCAACATAAATGACTGACGGAGAAACACTAGAAAAGAGAGATACTGAAAATAAAGAGAAAAAGGTAATGAAAGCAGAGAGAGAAACAAAAAAAATTAAAAGAATGAGAGCATTTAAATAAGTAAGAAAATTTAAGTAAATGAGAAATAAAAGTAAGAGAGAAAGAGAAGAGAAAGAAACAAAAGAGAAAAGATGAGAAAAACAAAGGAGGAAGAGAAATAAAGCAGAAAGAGAGGTACCAGAGGTAATCAGAGAAAAGAGAGATGGTTGAGAGAAATAGGGGAGAGAGAGAGAGAGAGAGAGAGATACAGAAAGGGAGGGAGAATGAGAGAGAAAAAGAGAGAAAGAGAGAGAACTCCCACATAACCACCCATCACTTGTTTCTCCAGTCCTTCTTTTTGGCTAGGCTGTCTCACAAAACTGAGCTTCTTCCTCATAACAAGCTAGTCTGGATACGTGGAGTTCTACCTCACTGACCATCACTGCCATGAGATTGTCATCTTCTGCAAGAAAATAAAGCAAAACCATCTGCCAGGACTCAAAACTGTTTGGCCTCTAATTTAATTGCAGACAATATGAACCCAATATATTTCATCTTCATTTCATTTGTTAATATACATCCATTCCTGCATTTCTGCACATTCCAAAAAAAGTCAGCATGGCAAAGTTTTCACTACTTTGTAAAGTTATAATTCATTCTCATATCACTTATAAGACATCTTAACACTGAGAACACCAAGTGATAAGGTGTTTCAGGTGTTATTTTGTCTCATTCTTCTTGTAAACATCTATGAAGGTGTACAACAGAAATGGGTTTTCATGTCATTGTTCATTTCTAAATTCTTCACACATTCTCTATGGAGGACAGATCAGGAATGCAGACAGGACAGTTCAGTACCCTCTTTTTCCATAGTCTTTGAAATATGTGCAGCATGTGCTTTTGCATTGTCTTGTTGAAAAATACATGGATGTCCCTGGAAAGATGTGGTTTTGAAGGCAGCATATATTGTTGTAAAATCTCAGTGTACTTTTCAGAGTGTAAATGAGCTTTACCAAGAGCACTGACACAACCACTAGACCACAACAGACCCTGACACTGATACAATCCTCAGACCATGACAGACCCCAACCTTTGGATTTGTTGCTAATAATAGTCTGGTTCCTTCTCATTTGTGATCTGAAGCACACGGCATCCATTTCTTCAAAAAATATAAAAATAATAAAGATCTGGAAAAACAACTGGTCTGACCACAGTACATGTTTACACTGTGTCATAATCTATCTCAGATGCACTCAGAGCTCAGAGAAATCGACGCTGCTTCTGGATGTGGTTAACATAAGACTTATGTTTTTACACAGTTTAAGTGGTGTTTGTGAATGTAACTGTATTGTAGAGCTTAATAAAGGATAAAGTAATCTCTATCATCATGTAGTTATATCAGCTATTAATGAATGATGGTTCTTGATGCAGAACTGTCTGAGGGATCAGAGACCACAGGTGTTCAGCTTAGGCTTGTGCTCTTGCTCTTTATGTAATGAAATTCCTCCAGATTCCTTGAGTGATTTAGTGATATTATGCACTGTAGAGCGAGAAATATGCAAACCCCTTCTAATTTACCTATGTTTTTAAACATTTCAATCAATTTCTTGTTGACAAACTGGAAGTCCTCAATTGCAATCAAATGAGGAGATGGACTTACTTTGACTCTGGTCTCTACTGCAGAGACTCCAGATGTGACAAGGTGGCAGCTGTATTTTGACTAGGGCTGCAACTATCGAATATTTTTGTAATCAAGAATTTTGTCGATTTTTTCATTGATTAAGCAAGTAATCAGATAAATCATACTTTTATGGTTTTAAACAACTATAGTGTGTTATAGTGTGTCAGTAGTCCGTTATGCAACATGAAAGGCCTCTTAAAATGAGCAAGCAATTGGCTGTTATTCCTTACAAAGGATTTTTATTCAAACTCAACACATTAGATCAAAGCTTAAAAACTTTGGCTTATTGGCTCCAGAACTAAGCCCATTTAATCAACATTTATGTGAAATTTTTATGATGTACATGAAAAGAAACTATGAAATACAACTTCACAAACACAGGTTAGCCTATTTGTCTTTAGTTTTATATTTATTATAGTTTTATAATAAAAAAGAGCTGTACCCCCTCCAATAGCCCATCTAAGGAGTGTGTGTGTGTGTGTGTGTGTGTGTGTGTGTGTGGCACATGCAGGAGGGAGAGATGAGGAGGGATAAATTACATGAGTGATACTGTAGTTCTAACAAGCACGTGTGTTTATATCAGTTATCAGTCGTAAAAACACATTCTTCAGTGCTCATGTGAACTAAGTGCTTTTGGTTCAGATCCGTTTTACACGGTCCACCTTGCGCAGCGTAAAAGAGTCCCACGCTTTAGACATTTTCTGCCTTTTACGCACACCTGTTTTAAAATTTTCCGCCATTGTCACAGAGCAAAATAAATTGTGCTGCCTTAAATCTTTGAAATGTGCATCAGTTATAACATGTAAAATAATGATACCAGAACTGCGCAGTACTCTAAAAAGCGGGAGTGATACGATAGCAGAGACATTTAAAATAGACAGATTTTTTTGACGTGAATTAAACAAAGCCTCAAACATTTTTTGTAATCAAATTATTTGAGTTACTTGAATACTCATTTCAGCCCTAATTTAGGCTTCATTTCTATGGAACAGAAGTCAATAGAGTTACGTTGTCTACCAAAATATACAGCTTATGGTTTAAACAGTAACATTAACTATAAAACTATGAAATAATATTTCAAGTAGCAAAATGTCTGATTGGATTATTTTCCTTCTTTTGGCCAGTGGTAAACTTGTCAGTTTCAACCTGTTGAGAATCTGAATATATACGTTATGTTAGGGCAATGCCTATCCTCCTCGTTCCAAACGTCCAGTATGCTGGACATTATTTTTCTGGGTTTTTTAACTTAACACCAGCTTTACGTTGTCCCACCCACTTTTATGTGGGCATTCCTAACTCTAGCTTTCTATTGGTTGGACAAGAACGTTTAGGTTGTTTTGATAGGTTTCTGAAAAAACTCCCTGAAATGTCAGCTGCAGAGAAAGATGCTCCACGCCTCCGTGACCAAGCAAAATGAAAGTCTTACTTAATTATCTGAAACAGATATATATGTTATTCTTAAAGTTTAAGGATACAAAAAATAACGATATTAACAATGGGAAGTTATTTGCAAAGTCGTAAATTTTGCGCGAAACATTTATGTACAGACATTTGGAGTTAGACTACTGAATGCTGCATTAAGCATGATATGTATCGGAAATACACACGTCTTAAAACCATTGGTATTCCTCTATATTTTTGACATTTTTCAATGCTATGCTCACCTTCTCATGTCTGTTTAGGGCTGACAGTACAAGAAGTGCTTGAATTATTAGATAATAGTGACTGTTGTGTAGAGAGTAGTGAGGATAAAGTAATTAGTAATTATAAATTGTAATAGTAATTGTGTTTTTTAATGTGAATTAAATGTATTTAGTGCATACTTCATGAATGCTAAATGAAAACAAATTTAAAATAAATGAAATTAAAAAGTGACACAAACATACTGAATGTTTTGACTTGAGAATATTCATGCATAAAGAAGCACATATAATTCCATTGTTTTAAAATAGTAAAAATGTACTGCAAAAATGTTTGTATTTGTTCATATCACTATGTAATTTTACTGTAAAAAATGTATGACATATTTCCACTAACAGTTAACTCAGAAAATACAGTTAATTTGTATCTTGTATTGGTACTAACAAATAAGTTCATTTTTCAAAATCTTTCAGATTTCATGCCCTTAATTCAAAACGTCCAGTATACTGGACACTGAATATCTTACAGTCTCCATGCACTTTTTGTATTATGCCATTTAAATGGCTGCAATGAACATATTTCATTACAAAATATCATTTGTTTTTAAAGTGTCCTGTCTCGGGACTGTGGAGGCTATGACAACAGTTAGCAAACTCTAACTTCTGTCATTTCCTTGATGTTGTTCTTTACTCTTAAATAACCAGCTCTTTCCTTCTTCTTTTTCACATGTGGTTAGATGTGTCCATAAGCCTGCTGTCATTGCTGGTGACCTCCTGTGGTCTGGCTCTTTTTGGCGTCTCGCTCTTTGTATCTTGGAAGTTATTCTGGGTGCCATGGCGAGATCGCTGTTTGCCAGGTCTGAAGGAGCAGCAGGGCGAGCAGCAGCTGGTACTGACCGAGGAGGAGCTTCTGGAACGTGAGTACAGTGCTGACTTTGCCAAGGACTCCTCGGGTCCCATGCTACTACCAGACTCAGCGATGAAGATCAGCCACACGTCACCAGACATCCATCTGGAGGCCCAGACCAAGGCCAAGGAGCACAACCACATACACATCGCCCGGGTCCAGAGACAGGTCACTGAGCCAACCTCGTCTGTCCGGTACGTCCTGCTGCTAAGTGTTCAGACCTCACAATAAGTGCTCTTCAATCCTTTAAACTAAAAGCTTAATCCATTTTTAGCAGTTGTGACTGTGGGTCCTTGCTTGTGTAGTGCATGCTGTGCTACATGTATATGTGCCCAAAGTTCATCTGTGGTAGCCACTGGTGGTTTTGTGTCCATGTCCCAGGTGTGTCCCACTGACTTGTCATTGTGCCACATGTGGTTGAGCACTGTCCTGTTGGAATATGGCACAAAGAGACCTGTAGATAAGTTGCTGCGTCAGGTCTAAAAGCTCCGTGATGTGTAAGTGGCTGGTGAAGATAATGGTTAGTGCATATAAGGTGTGAACAGAACTGGACCTTCTCTGTCTCCATCAAACCATAACGTCTGGTGCTGGAAAAACCTCCATAAGCCTTTCATTATGTTGCACTGATCTATATTTGTTTTTGACAAATGTATCAGTATCTCCCAGTGTTGCAATTTTAAGGACCAGACGTGTAGTTCCTCCAGTTTTATTTGTGTAATAAATGTATTTTTATAACATCAGAAAATTATGACCACTGTTGGTTTGGACTGAACTCAGCCTGAGATGTCACAGATGCCACATGACTGGGTGCTCTCTGACACTTACCTTGTTGCCATTGTGTTTGTATAATAGTAGTTAACTGCTCTACTGTGGTGTGTCGATGGCTTGGATGATATTAGCACTTGTACACACTCACCAGAGTCATCGTTCCCTTCTGGCATCAATGTCCCATGGTTCACCACTCTTATGCCATTAGGTGACACTCAATATAGTCCATTCTCATGCTGTCCAGGGCAAAGTTCATTCTAAACCAGGGGTGGTTAATCTGGTCATAATATACTGATATGACTACATACCTTTGAATGTTAAACCATTTTTTTATTTTGTGATGTACTGAATAATATAATAAAAATGTACAAGTATATACAATACAATACAATTTGGTGATGTGTTTGTTTTCTTGTTGCAGACATAATTCCATCCGGAGGCAGATGAACCTGTCCAACCCTGACTTCAATCCGGCTCAATTTCAGCGTCAGGAGTCTCTGTCGGGTCCTGGTCTGGGCCGTATCAAGCCAGAGCTCTATAAGCAGCGTTCTGTGGACGCAGACGACGGACGGCATGCCAACAGTTGCGGCCGCCTCCACTTCATCCTCAAGTACGACTGCGATCTGGAGCAGCTGATTGTGAAGATCCACAGAGCTGAGGATCTGCCTGCCAAGGACTTCTCAGGGACTTCAGACCCATATGTGAAAATATACCTTCTGCCCGAACGCAAGACCAAGCATCAGACCAAAGTGCACCGCAAAACTCTGAACCCAGTGTTCGACGAGGTCTTCCTGTTCCCCGTGGCCTACGCCGAGCTGAGCACGCGCAAACTGCACTTCAGTGTCTACGACTTTGACCGCTTTTCCCGCCACGATCTGATCGGACAGGTGGTGGTGGACAACTTCCTGGACCTGCCTGACTTCCCCAGAGAAACCAAACTCTGCAAAGATATTCTCTACGTCACTGCGGTAAGACATTTTTTCTCAAATTAGGTAGCTGTTGTCTAGACTGAGCCATTCAGAGTGAGGTTATCAGTCTAATAAAGTACTCATAGTGAAGTACTGAGTACTGTCATAAGTACTTCTTTATTGTACTTAAGTAGGTATGTGTACTTTATTTCAGTATTTATGTCACTAAATACTTTTCACTTTTACTCACAACATTTCAAAACAGGCTCATTACTTTAGTTTTAACAGTAGTTTAAACCAGAAGGACAGTCAAAGCATTCAAACCACATGAACTTGTTCTTTGAACTGTTTAATGACATTTCAATTTAATAATAATAATAATAATAATAATAATAATAATAATACATATTTTATAGGGCCCATATTTTAAACTTTTGCACAAGTTAGCAAGTTGCCTGAGGGTGTAAATGAAACGTCAGTCACATGTTTTGGTCAAAATACCTCAGGTTAATCATCAGATACGCCTGTCTGATATGCTTTTAAGACCTGTGTGATGAACGACAGAATTTAAGGAATCAGGAGACAATACTTTTGCCCATTTTAGAACAGAGTGCAGAGCTGAAACTTACACTATTGTTACACTCTCTGAATTCCTTCACTAGTTTGACCACTCTCAACCACTCGCTGCTCTCTCTCTCAGCAGTTAACAAGCAGAAGTTTGTCTCTCATTCACCAGCATCTTACTGGAATTTCCCCATTCCACCTTAAATGGCGGAACTGTTACAGTCATGCACTGGCAGCATTAACACTAACCCTACAGTTATTTAAGGTAGAATGGAAAATTACACACACACACACACACACACAGTTCCAAACGTGAGAGTAAGATGTGTTAGCTTCTTCTTATCATCTTGTACCACCGCTGCCTCATTTAAGGTGGTATGGAAATTTGTAAAAAGATGCTGATTAATAAGAACTTCACAGTTCACACTCTTTTAACTTCAACTTCACACTCAAGACCACAACTAAACTCACACAGACAAGTTATTACAAACACAGATAGGATGACCAGACGTCCTCTTTTACCCAGACATGTCCTCTTTTTGAGACTTAAACAAAATGTCCAGGTGGATTTTCACAAACATTTTGTTTTACTCGAGAAGTGTTTCGTTCACAAACTAGTCTCGCCCTCCCCCGTTTCTGCTCGGTTCGTTTGAGTGAGATGTTATGCTATATTAAATGGAGACGGGCAAGCATTAGGACCCAGTGGAAATCCAAGCAGCTCAATCTGAAAACTGTTTTCCTTTAGGCTGTCCACAAGCTCACTGACTGGTTCTGCCGTTTCTTGCTAACGTGTGATTGGCTGTCGCCACTGTCACTCCCTCAAATAGCATCTGGACTTTCACCTCTAAGTTGTTAACATGTTGATCTTTAGTTCTGTCTGTGTCTAGTAGACATATTTTAATATCAGAGGTTTCATATTAAAACTCATTAACATTAACATTTGCGTCTGTGTCTGTGTGCGTGTGTCTACCAGTCTGTGATAAGCCATCCATTTCCATGTATCTAAGTTTAACTATTATCAAAATAATTCAGAATTTCTGCTTATTTTTACTTAAAAATTAGGTATATTATTATTAATAATAACATTTATTATTTATTATTAGTATATTATTAATAGTAACTAGTAATTATTAATAAGATAGAAATAATTATTTGTCAATACTCAATAATAATAATAATAATAATAATAATAATAATAATAAAATGTATGTTCAAGCACAAAAAAACCTGTATATACAGTGTTATCTTCATTATAGATGTCAAAAAGTATTTGCAGCTCCCAGTGTTTTCTTTTATGTGGAAACCGAGTCCAAATGGCTCTTTGAGTGTTAAATATTCAAATATGTTCAAATATCCTTTAAGGCCAGTGCTTTTTCTGCATGTTAGTGTTGTTAAGATGTTAAGAGCCAATGAAGCTCTTTTTCATCAGTATCAGCCATATGCCCCTAGTGTACAACTTTTTATTTGAACACATGATACATTATATATACACCCCCCCCCCCAACTCCTGCACTGAGGTGTCCTCTTTTTCATCATCTCAGATCTGGTCACCTTAGATACAGATCCAGTCTATGAAAACAACCTCACTGTAACACAACCAATATAGCAGAACTTGACCAAAACAAAGACCACAACAGCACAAAAATGATCAAATACATTTTCAATCATTGAAGAGGTTTCACTTGAAGATAAAAATTTTAAATAATCCTAATCCTTTCCTGCATTCTGATGCTGTTCAGTTTTGTATGTTTCTCTGAAATTTTGCGTAAATATGAAATGGCTGACCACAGTTCAAATGCATGGGTATAGTTACACTGGTGGGGTGCATGGCTAAATCCCCATATTGCATAATAAAGCAATCACAATCCTGAATTATTTATTACATTTTATGTTTTCACACCCAGACAGCTCACAAAAACTTTACATTTGTTACAGTTTGCAGCTTGGTAAGCATTCCAGGTATGCAAGTATAGATGTAAAAATACTGAAAAAGTTTGGAAAAGGCATTCTGAACCTGTAGAAAGCTATCCTGGAGCGCTGACAGTACAGATTCAGAAGAAGAAACAGTGGCATATAGGACAGTATCATGGATGAAAGCATGATCAGCAGCAAAGGGAATAGTATTAATGTATTATCTAGAACATTATATAAATGTATGTGTTGTGACTTTAGAGAAAGATAGTAGGTGAACTATGAATATCATCATAATGAGTGATCTGTAAACTTTGTGCTGTCCAGTCAATTTATTACAATAGAGTGATCAACTGAATCAAAGGCTCTGGACAGCTTGATGAATATTGCAACACAATCTTGCTTGGCATCCAAAGCAGATAAAACATTTAAAACATTAAAAACAGCTAGAATGTAAAAAGCTTTAATTGGTTTAGAAAAAGGCTGTCCAGTCTTATCTGCAAAGAGCTGCAGGTCTTCATTCCTAACAAGCTGGAGCACTTGTTTAATTAGTGTCTTCAATCAGTTGATCGTGTGCATTCCTTCTTTTTTTTTGGAATTAAATTCTGGACCAGCCTTTTGTGGATTGGACTGAAAACCCCTGGCATACATACTTTAATGTGGATGTACCACTTGCATAAAAACAGTTCTTTTTGTGGTTCTGTTTGATGGGTTCACTCCACATGTTTTGGTGGGGTTTTTTAAACATTAATAAAATGCATTTAATATTTGACATTATTGTACATTACATCAATAAATATAGTATATATATATATATATTCCTTATTTTCCCTGAAGGAACCTCCTTAAGGGATCCATAAAGTGTGTGTGTGTGTGTGTGTGTGTGTGTGTGTGTGTGTGTGTGTGTGTGTGTGTGTGTGTGTGTGTGTGTGTGTGTGTGTGTG